>CABHOG010000181.1:144238-203653 GCA_902168055.1 Aratinga solstitialis
ATCARCMMRAGGTGCAATCAGTRRATACAGTTGYRCTCTGAAAACTTATCACACAACAGCAGGAAGATTCTTCCTCCTGCCCTTGCCTGCCTAGCAGCTGCACAGCTGTTAAAACACAACTTCCATAAATCAACATTTCAGTGGGTATGTTCAAGTTATGTGTTGCCCATAAACTACGGTAAAACAATTTAAGCACTGAAAGCAAGCATGTGAGGTACCCCACACACACTTTGCACACACTGTCAAATAAGACCATGGCATCTGTGCCTGTAAAACTACTTACTGAAAGCTTTTCTGGGCTAATCCAGTTATTTTCGGGAAACTGAACGTCAAATTTTATGTAGAGATCACCCTTCTCAAAAGGATTGCGATACTGTGGCATTCCTTCACCTCTGACTACACGAACACAACCTGCAATTCAAAGAGAAGTAAGCAAGACAGGGCTCTTCAGAACAATTCTCTCTCTATACACTTTTCTCCATTTCTCTAGCCTAGGTTCAGTTAACAGGACAAAAAGAATTAAGTTTTAGAGGATCACAAAAGCATAGTCAAAGAAGTCCTTATCAGGTCAAGCCTACCTGGTTCAATTACTTTTCCAGGAGGATATTTAACCACAATTTGACGTCCATCAAGGTGCTTAAATGTGAACTGAAATCCACACAGTGCTTCAACTAGTCCAATCTTGTGTGTCATATGCAAGTCATTCCCATCCCGCTGGAACACCTACAACACAAAAATCTGGGGATGCATTTTCTAGTACCATAATCATAACCCCATGAGATTTAATATTTAGAATTATTATTTATTCTTAAAATTCAGAGCCAGAGCAAAAGCCTTTGTACAAAGTTAACTTGATTCTGTTAATTCAAATAGCACAGCATTCTTGGGAAGTTTCTGCCTGATCAAAGTGTCATCCAAGACAAGGCAAGCCATACTACATAGTATGAGGTAAGGTTCAAATCAAACAAGGAGGCCAGTATGGCAGCAGTGCTCTTTCAACCCTAAGATCTTCCATACAAGCAATCTTATGAACAAAAATTAAAACAGTTTGACATCACTTTCCCTTCACTGGAGTACAAAATCCACATCTCAACATCCAACTAGTTATCATTTATATCTGCTTCAGCTAGCTTCATCTACGGCAGGGCTTTGATCAGTTAGTCCACAGCTGTCATAAGTAGTCTTTAAACTGTACCACTCAGGAGTCTTAATCAGAGTAAATCTAAGCTTTATCCACTGGTAGAACTATCACTCCCACCATCAAGGGAAATTAAGAACACTGAAAGCTTCACTAAAAGTCAGCCTAACTTAACTCAATACGACAAGTTATGGTATTTTTTCCGAACTGTTAATATTGTAAAACTAGATGTAGTTCAATAGAAGACTAAAACAGAAGTGGCATCCACCAGCTGGAATCTGATGCCATTACGACCCTTTGACTGCTCTGTGCGTCTACAGATGGTTTCTCCCTTATCATAGTCAAAATCAACTGCGATGACATATTTTAACCTATGTTACAGAAGAGAGAAGAGAGGAATGTGTGACGAGCTATGCAAAACTAACAGACAAATTAGTAGTCTTTGGCACGGGTTTGAAAAGCTTACAAAATACCTAATTTTCAGATAACCAACATTATATCTTTAATACATGACTGGAATTTAAATTTGCACTCAATGCTATTCTTTGTCACAACAGAATTTCCCAACACCACCATTCTGTTCAACACTTTTTCCAGAGTATAACACAATTTCTTATTTCATCATAATTATACCTGGCCTTTCTAAACAGAAAACAGAACAAAACAGAAAAAAAGAAAAAAAAAAAGCAGCAGCAGTCACCTCAACTCTGCCCTAAGGGAGTCTTAACACAGGAAAAGGTAATTTGCAGTACTTAATTCAAAAGTGCTAGTATACAATACAAGTATAAAATACAAACTAGTATACAATAATCACATTTCCTTGTTCCGTTAGGTGAATCGGTAACATCACCACTCTGTGATGTATTTCCAGAACCACAATAGCAGAGACAGAAAGGACCATTTGGGGATTTTAAAAGGAGTTCCCTGCCATGTCACAAGACACTGAAACAAAGCAACACTTAGCATTTGTTAGTGTCACAAGCAAAGCACACTGAAGGTAACATCCTGAATGGCTCTTCACAATGTCCACTGTATCAAAGTCAGCCTGAGCTGATCTGAGAAAGCTACCTTTTATTAGCATGAGGAAACACTAGAATCTGCATGCACTCTGGCCACAGACTTGCCAAGTTTTTCTGGCTCACCGTGAAAACCATGTTACTAGCTATAAATCTATTAAAAGCTATTCACCATGTCTCCCATAGCTGCAACTATATTAACTACTTTAAAGGAACATCCATCTACATTAATATTGAGGACTAGGATAAAAGGCATTTAAAATACAAACTCAAAAGCATTACCTCATTCTCCTTTTCTTGGAGTAAGAGGACAATATCACCTGGTTCCACACCTGGAGCCTGATCTGCTTCTCCACTGAATGTAATTCTTTGCCCATGCTTCATGCCTTTGTCTACATGGACTTCAAGTATTTTTACCTCTTTGATCACCTTCTTCCCTTCACATTTTTTACAGCGGTCTTTTTCATTAATTACTTCACCTAAAGAATGACAAATTTTGCATTTGGAGATTTCCACATAATTGCATCTGATTCTGAAAAGAAACTGTTTTATAGTAGGCCAAGGAATTCATGCAACATGCAACACAACTAGTGATTCAGATGTTTTATGAATTCCTCACAAGAGGAAAGCCAAGCTCAATTTACCCTGTGAGAGGGGGAATTAAAAAAGAAATGGGGTAAGGTGGAAGAAATACAAAGATACACTAAGTTTGAAAAGTGAGAGTGCTTTAGAGAAAGGCAAAACAAGACTCTGTCTACCGCCTCTAGTATTCCTTAAGTCTGAATTTAACTCCAGTATCCTTACCACTCAACTTACAACTCTTAAAAAACTAACACCTACTTTTCTATTCATTGTTATGTTAGAGAACGACAGCTATAAAAGAAAGGATGAAGCCAAAACCAAACTGAAGCACCTCCCCTCCCCCTTAAAAGTCACAATAAATTCCAAGTTCTTTCAATGAATTTAAGAAGCTTAGTTCCAGTTTTGTTAACAGTCAAAAAAGGATTACCAGGTTCTGTTCACCGATAGCCCCATTTTCCAGTATACCACCACCACACACTATAGAGATGCAGTTAACAGAAGTAGAGAGGCTTGCATACAAAATGGGGGCAAGATCCATGGTCAGACTGGTTTCATGCAAAAGCATAATATTAAAGTTTTCCCATGGAAGGGATCTAACATTTTCTGACACATAATGAAGTTGACTTTTATACTCTTAAAACTGAACAGTTTTTCACAGTCTGTCACCTCTAGGAAGGCAATTACTTTTTCCAAACTGAAAAATGACTACCAAAATGGCTTAAATTTTCTGTTCCACCTCATCTTTATTTTTCAAGTAAGCAATTGGCTTTGTACAGAGTAACCAAAATAGTAGGCCACATGCACCATATAGTTTCAGTACTTATCCAACACTGCTTTAAGTGCCACAAGCAGATGCACTTGGCTTAAAACATTAAATCTGCCAGCTTAAACCACCTTTCTGTGAAAAAAAGCAATACATTATGACACAGTTGAAACTACTAAATATGTAGGTTAAGTATGTAAACTGAAAACAGGACAGCCAGAGACAACATCATTTATTAAATGTTTTGACTAGTCATAAACCAACTCTAACTTCCAAGTATTGTTAAGAGAAAATTACCCACAAGGTGACATTACTACTCTGCAAACTGCAGAAGATCTAAAAAGGAATTGCAGAGTGCAGGTCATGTGCTGAACTGGTTCCTCCAAACACAACCAATTTAGGAAAAGGTATCTTCTTAATTTGAAGAAATTAAAATCCAACTTTGGGTTTCCACTTTCAAGCTTAAACTTGTCCTTGGATGTTAGGAGACCACAAAAGATAAAAAGTTTCTAAAATAAGATCTTGGGTTTTACTGTAACAGTAATAGCAATAAGTAATATTAACATCTAAGTGGTTTTAACCCTTACTGTTCAAGCTTCCAGACTGCTTTTCAGTACGTTAAAAACTGTAATTCTTGCTGTTGTTCCAAGTAAAATGATTTCTCCATGCTGACACCAGACTGAGACCTAACTAATTAGATGGGAGCAACATGGTCCCAGATATATTCCTCCTGAGATTTAACCAGGAGGTTGAATCCAAGTAAATGTATTTAGTAACACAGAATAGCTTGTCCTACCTTCTCCACTGCAGTCAGAACATACAGACTGCATCTGCTGAACCATTCCAGGAGCCAGCTGTCTGATCATGATACGTACACCTCTACCCCGGCAAGCATTACATTTCTGAACGGCTCCAGCCTTCCCTCCCTGCCTAGAATAGAAAGCACCAGTTGCATGAAAAGTAACTTCCCCTTGCCCCGAAACACAGGACCAAAACACCCCTACATCAGTAGATTAAACATGCCTAATAGTACTGCCAAGTATAATTTAGGTTCTTTCTTCCCTGCTTCCCCCCAGAAAAAGCCCTTGAATAGTTCCAGTTCCATCAACAATACCACTCAAGCTCAACAATTTTCTGGTTTGAAAGCAGGCTCCAGTGAGTCAAAACACCTACAGAGATCTGAAATGGGAGATGCTTCATCACACTCTATGAAAACAAAGTAACCAGAGAACTCAAAACTATAAACAAACTTACCCGTTACATGCACTACAAAGGACATTCTTGCTAAGTTGTAGTTTAGTTGTCTTGCCATTATACAGATCTTCTAAAGAGACTCTACAAAATAAAGCATTTCTACTAGGTTATCATTTAACAACTTACTTTCCCCATGTAATAAGAATAGTTGCCTAGGACAAATTCAAAGAAAACCAGATTTTCTTCATAAAAAAAACTATATCTGCTATTTAAATAGAATATTAAAGCACCATTTCAGCTTTCACAAGGAGTCATTAAAAACTCCTGCATACAGGCGAATATACATATGTAATTCTGAACATAGTTTCAGACGAAACTAGACAGGATTGCTTGTGCTTCTCAGTAGGATACCAGCTGATTCAGCAATTTTGGGTTTATTAGTCACAGTTGATTTTTTGTTTGTTTTTTTGTTCTACCACTCAGGTTAGAAAACCACCCCTCTATGACAGTCCTGACAATATTTATAGCATGCATACATAAGAATACATACAGAATACTTACTATTGCACTGGGCTTTCCACAAGAGAGTTTAGACGGGTGGACTTAGCGTGCCCCTAAGGCCACTCAAATCTTTAGATCTGTTCATGTTTCTTTTTTTTTTTCCACAAGCTATTGAATACACTATCAAACTCCAATAACATTCACATTTTGATAGATGTTTATGAGCCCATTTAGCATTTCTCCTAAATAGATTTGTTAGTGGATAGAAATTTCAACTCCATGTATTGAGAAAAGGTTGTCTGTAAACACGAATGCCAGGCAACAATAAAACCAAAGGTAGTTAATGACAGAACATGCAGTACTAGCTACTGAACTAAGCAAGCATATGAAAGTTGGTAGACTTTACCAAGCATGGTTTGCCAACCACAAAAAAGATAAAAGCTTTACTCAGAAAGAACTTAGAAAAGACCTGATCAGCAGGTAAAAAAGCCAATCATGATTGTAAGCAGAGATCTACAAAACCCAATTAGACATGATACTCAAGCATGGCTCTAAAAAAACACCTCAACAAAAAAACCCCACCCAAACCAGCCACACATGCTTTTCCATTAATTATGCAGTTATACTTCCATTCCAGTTGGTATGATGCTATAAATGCAAGTCAACTTAGAGTACTTCCAGAGCCTCAGTACCTCTGCTTTCCTAAGAATCCAGAAAATGAGTAATACCTGACTGATGTATACTTTTTCAGATTGCAATTTCTGAGCATAATTAAGGAGTAAAACTGAGAAAATAATACTAACAAAGTATATACAGATTACTAACTATGCAAAATATTAGGTATTCTGTAAGGGTAAGTTACTCAAGTTGACTGCCTTCTGGGCTACACATGACATGCAGGTCTGAAAAGCAGGTGCAGACCACAGATTACCTGAACTAGGAAGCACATAAAGAATATAATTAGCAGAGTCAAGTACTGATCAGGAAAGCCTGAAATTACAAATTTCAGCATCAAGATACTCACTTGAGTGGATGCATCATATCTTCTCCTCTTCTTCTACCATTACGACTTCTGCTCTGACCACCCATAAAGTTGAACAATCCACCACCAAAGATATGGGAGAAAATATCGTCCATTCCACTGCTTCCACCACTACCTTCTCGAAGGCCCTGTTCTCCATATCTATCATATAACTCACGTTTCTCTGGATTTGACAATACTTCATAGGCAAAACTTATTTCTTTGAACTAGAAGAGGAACAGAGTCAAAACAGTGCATGATAATTTAGAACTTCAAGAGAGCATTTTACTACTGTTTCTTGCCCAGCATAAACACCCATTTATGAAGGTATAGAACAGAGCAGTTTTCTACCTTCATTCTAATATGCAAGACTTAAAACTCAAACTTGGGCTTACTGTGTTACGTCTTACAAAATACATCAATTTTTGGCAAAACTTCATTGACTTTGTTTTTTACTGTGCCTAGCACAAGACAGTTTTCTTAAAAACAACAACAAAAAACTCCAACCAGAAAAGAAAACTCTCAAGTACACAATACTGTAGCCTAATAATTGTGCAACCTACTAAAATGCACATTCATGTGTTTGTCCTGAGACCAAATGAGTACCTTTTTAGTCATCTCTGCTTACCTCTAAGCAACCATTAGACATCAGTTCTGTTAGAGAATCAGCTGCGTAAACTTAATAGGTATTTTTTAATTACTATTAGCATAACAAACCTAATTCAACCTCCCCACATATCTAATTTGTTTTATGCTGCAGCAGTTTCAAGAACCTCAACACATACATTTTTCCACATTGGAAAAACTTGGAAAATTGACTATCTTTCCCAAATAACTCTGTAGATGCCAATGCCAATCAACATCATCTCAGCAGATGAAGACAGACAATCTTCCCTCAGCAACCAATTTGACTCAGTCACCTGCTGCATTTTTTCACAAGGTATGCTGGTAGATTTTGAGGTTGGGAAGAAGTAGACAAGACTGGGTTCCCCCTCACAGTTATTTTTTAACAACTTGTAACACCACCTGTATTTGGTTCCTTGGATGCTATTTTAATAGCAAACATCAAGAGTTAAAAAAAAAAAAAAAAAAAAAAGTCTTACTTTGTCTCCTGCATTTGGATTCTTATCAGGATGGTATTCCTTGGCCAGCTTCCTGTAGGCCTAGTTGAAAGAGGTACAAAAGTAGTTTAAATACTGATTAACCAGTACTTTTCTGACAACTCAGTGGTGTCTTTGGGAAGAAAGAAAATCTTAATAAAGCAAAGTCAGAAAATTTGCATTTTGAAATCATTCATACATTGAAATGCTGACATACATAAAAAATTCTGACATTGTTACATGCATAAATTAGTTGCACTTGCATTTAAACACAACTACATCACACAACAGCTAGACGTAGTTTTCCTGCTTATCTTCGTTAACTTATAGGAAGAATCACATTGGACCTTCATGAAAATTACTTACTCTAGAGAAGCTACTCAAAATCTATAATACAATTTAAGTTTCAACCCATTTGGCTCTCACCTCAATCACAGCAGCACACTAACAACAAAATGGCTGCCTCAGCTCCTCATTGAACCCACTGAACTCACAACACGCATTTTATTTTTCCTTACCTATCAATAACCGAAGATTTATTCTCATTCTGAACTAAGTGTATGAGAAGTGTACAGATCATTACTTTTATTTAACGTAATTGTTGTAAATCAGTAGGAGGAATTGCAGCTCAGTCTCCAGAAGAGATTTTTCAAAATGCTTATTTTAGTTCTTTGACTCAGGACCATCACTTTCTCCACAGTACTTCATCCATTTTGCTTATACTTTAGGGGATCAAAGTAAAGAACAGGCCAGGCAAAGGCTTTTCCTACACTTTGAGTTTATGGCAGTAAAGACTTCAGCTCTTCACCCCACTCCACCTCAAGACCCCCCAATAACAATCAGCGGACAGATATTAATAAATTACATGGTATACAGCCTGGGTTTTAAATTACACATATAAAAAAGCCACATTGATGAAACTGCAAACAACTGAAACACTGGTTCTTACAATGGATCCTAGAATGGATATTTCAAAAGCTCTATTTCTAAAGAGATAGTTTAGATGCTCAGTGCTAGAACTGCAACATTAAGAGAGCTTTAGACAAAAAGCTTTACAAAGCTCATAACTTTCCATTTTGTACTGGAACAAGTAAGATTCCTTTTTTGTATCTTCATAGTTACTTCTCTTTATTAATTATCTTGTAATACTCTGTACATCTGCATGCATTCAAAAAATAAAGTTTTATAAGGAACGAATAAACCCTAGAACATTGCAATTACAAGCCAAGTATTCTAAATCATGGTAAGCACAAAACCCAAAAATCATAGGTCTTATAGAACAAATTACCCATCATTAACAAAACATAATCTTCCACAAACGTATATATTCTGTAATAAAAATGTTTCCCCACATATTTAAAGGATTCTGTACAACAAAAACACAACAACCTGCACCAAATTCTAAAAATTAAAGTGAAAATCTACATAACATTACCTAATCAGTTAAAAAGGAGTTTGCATGCTGATCTTTAAGAAAAGCAAGCACTTGTGTCTTTGCTGATAACAGCATTCCAATTCAGAGAAATTCTTAAGACTAAGCATGCCCAAAAAGAAGCTACCATTAATCAGAAACAGCCTACACTGGCACAATATAACAACTTCAATAAAAGTTAAAACTCGCTAACTTCTTGTCCTCTTTCAACTGACCTATTACCTATTTGTTTTCAATTTTCTATACTGCTATATAGATCAAAATATATAAGAATAGATTAAGTTCTTGCCGTTGCAGGCAGTTGGAAACCTTACATTCCTTGGTATGGCTAATCTATAGCAAATTAATATTGAGCTGTGCAAGTTATCCGAGTGGAAAACTGCTGTCAGTTTTTCATTCTTACAGGGCACAGACACCTTTAAGAGAATTCAGCAAGTAGAAGGAAAAAAAAAAAAAGTTCTACTTAATTGTGTTTATTATACAGCACCATCCTCTCACTGAATGTCTTCCACCTCTAACAATATTTCAACATTGCTATTGCCCGCGCCGGCACGAATTAGGCTGCCACATGCATGACGGGTAACCCACAGTTGTTAATATCAGCACCACCCATCAGCGGAAGCAGGTCACTGCTAGTAAACTGCCTAGTTCATTCTCCTCCCTCACGTGTAAATGGCCATTACGTCCTCCCAGAAAAAAGTTGTCTCTACACCACAGAAGGGAACGGAAGCAGTGAATTTTTGCTCTCATAACCCGGCTCCAAGTTTTCATCTCGCTTCTTTGTTTACCTTACCGAGTCACTTTCGCTTGGGAGGGATCAAATACAAGAGCAAACAGAAAACCAACCGAGGCCTACACACGGAACAGACAATGGCTCCACTACTCACGAGGATTTAAACGCCCGGCCTTACTGCTTGGGAAGGGACGCGACACTGCGGGGACCAAGCGAGCGGCGCCCGAAGCCAGGCGGGTCCCGGCGGCGCCGGGCCACGGGCAGGGGAAGGCCCCGCTGCGCCCTCTCCTGCGGGCGTTGCCCGCGGCCTACCCCGCTCCTCCGGCGCCTCCCGCCCGCCAGGACGCAGCAGCCCCGCGGCGCGGCCTACCTGGGCTGCAGTGGCCCCAGGCGCCCTCCCCCGCCGGCGCACCCTCAGCCCGCGGGCCTCAGCCAGGCAGGCCGCCGCTTTCAGACCCCTCTCCCCGCGGCCGGGGCAGTCGCTCCGTCCCGCTCACCAGGTCGGCCCTGGGGCCGCCCACCTCCGCCGCCCCGTGGGACGAGCCCACCCTCCCCGAAGCGCCGCCACCGCCCGTGCCCCGCACCTTCTTGAGCTCGTTGTCGGAGGCCCCGGGCGGCACCCCCAGGATGTCGTAGAGCTTCGTGTCGGCCACGTTCGCCATGGCAGCGGCGGGCGGCGCGCGCGGGCCGGAGCGAGCGGGGGAGCGGCGGCGGCGGCACCGGGAGCGCGACCAAAGCCGCCGCGCGTCACACGCAGACGCCGCACGTCACCACGCCGCGACGCGGGAGGAGTCGGCCCTCCGTCCCGTTCCGGCGCCGTGCGGAGGGGGCGCTCCGGAGCCCGCGGTGTGCGCTGCTGCCCGCGGCGGCCGCGCCTGAGGGGCGGGCGGAGGGCGGGAGGCGCGGGGGTGGGTGCTGTTAGCGGGGCCCGAGCACACTGCGGGGCTGCTGCCTACCGTGCGCGTGCATCAACCGGCACACGTGTTCGCGAGCCATCCGAGCACCGCCTTACGTAATTCCACGCCCATTTTCACAACAACTCTGGTGGTGGTCTTCTCGGGGTCGTTTACTTCTTCCAACCATCTTCATCACTTGCGGAAGTCTTTGGAGCACTCGCAGTACGCAATGCTTACAACAGCTTAATTGGTTCGGTTGCGCTGCAAACATAATCATCCTGTCCTATTTATCAGTTACCTCAGCTGCAGCCCATCCTGGACATCTGCTAGTTTCAGATAGTCTTTATCTACACGTCCTGTTTTTCTATCCTATTTTTCTTACACTTATTTTTGTACTCAGGTCATAAGGACCTAAAACTACATCAACTACAACGATTTGTCTTATACAAGGATTCTCATTATGTTCTCCAGCTGCATTCTATTTCTTTTTTTCCTGTGAAACAAGCACCTCACTTATATTCCGTTGCTACTGTCACAAAGCCATCAAACTTGATTTTACTTAGAACTGATTCTACTTATTTACAAAGGCTTGTATTTCATTTTGTGCCTCCTTGTCTCAAGAAGCCAAGGGGAGGGGCAGAAGGAAGGGGCAGGCTGAGGGAGCAGGCTTGAGGGGCTGCATGCTTGCATGTCCCAGGCCACGGCTCTCACCCTTACCGCTGACCCAGTGTGGCGACAGAGGGGCACTGTGTGTGAGGACAGGGTGCTCGGCTTTCTTCCCCGTCATCTTGAAGCCTGAAATCCCACTGCTTGCATATACCCTCAGAGCCCTCCACCTGGCGCAGCTTCTCCTGGCTCCAAAAGTATGTCACTGAGGGTTGTAGGGCAAAGTGGCACCCGTGCGCCAGCCTGCCTCCTTGCTGCAAGCACCCGTGCATTTTTCTTCAGGATGTATTCCTAAGGCTTCAGTAGTTACAAATAGCGTTGGTACCCATCTGCTCCATATTTATCTTTTGCTCCACTTCTGGGATCTTAAAGCACTAGTTCCCATGCCAGGCCTGAAGTGACTCACGGGCACAAAGTCCCAGGGCCCCAGCTAGACTCCACTTTTGTCAGGCAAATAAAAAGCTGGGTTGTGTTTAATCCGAGGTTTGTCTATTGAAGCCTGGCCAAGAGAGCAGCTGCAGAGCTTTCCTCAAGTGTGGTCTCTTGGTCATGAGCTGCTGGTTGGACAGGGGCTGCCAGAAGGCTCTGGAGCCATGTCAGGTGCTCAGCTGAGGAAGATGGGGTAGGGTGTCTGAAGGGGCACACAATAAAAACCAGTTACCTTCCTAGCCTCTCTGTGGGCAAGCTTAGGGTATACCTTGTGGAAGTTGCTCCCTGAGGAAGGAGAAAAAGAAGAAAAAAAAAAAAAAAAGTAAGAGGAGGAGATAAGCAAGGCTGAGCCCTGAGGAAAGTCTGCTAGGAACAGATTGGTGACCTGGCATGTGAGAGAGCAGAAATGGCTCTTTGAAGTGATTCGTGGATTTGCAGGATAGAAATTTGAGAAGGCCCCTTGCTGAGGGGAGCAGATCTGAGTGCTCAGAAGTTTCTTTCTCTTACATAAGGACTCTTCATTTTTAGTTCCTTAACCCAGCTTATGGTTGCAATGGCTGTGTTGAGAAATGCGTTCTGCTGGTGGCTTCTCTGCTCCTTCTTAGGCTGGTATTTATAGGGCCTTAAATTTCATCAGTGTTTATTCAGTCTGGCATAATTGGTTTCAGTAGACGTTGGTAATATCTGCCTATGGTGTTGCAGGTGTGGCACCAGTCAAGAGTTTCAAAGGATGATGAAGGCTAGTTTTGCCCTGCTAGTGGCAGGGCAGAGAACGGCTACTGGACGGTAGTCCCATGGACTGTAATTACTAGTCTGGTTCAGATCTGCGCAGAAAAAAAAAATCATAAGAAGTACGTTTCTTCGGTGTTTACAGAGACTGTGTATACAACGTTTGGTAACTGCATGATTTAACCTATGTGGCTAAAGCCAATAAGGCTTCACAATTTGGTTTACCTGTGTTCTGTACTGCTTGGCTTCATCTTTTATGTCGGCAAATCTGAATTCACCTACTCTAAGAACTGTCTGGCACGCACACCTGGCTTGACTGTTTTGGATTGTGGGAATGTGCTTGCTTACAGATTGATACATTTCTAGAGAAGATTTTTTTCTTTTTTTCTGTTGTTGTACAGGCTTTTTGTTTTAGTGGGAAATCAGGGAGGAAGTGTGTGGAGGAGTACTTCTTTGACCTATAATTCAGACTTATAGTTTCAGGGGTTGAGCAAAATCAGCAGGACAGATATAAGCAGTATTTAAAGTATCATAGGATAGCTTTTTTTTCTTTTTTTTTTGTGTCATTACATTAAAAAAAAATAAGAAATCTAAAGATCTGAGAAGGTTAAGCTAACTCAAACCAGTGGGGTGTCATTCATATCTCTGCCTCTAGGGATGAAGTTCACCAAAAGTGTGATTCAGCTCAGATGCCTGTCCTGTGAGCTGAGAGGTTCCTTTGCAACTCAAGACAGAACGTGAAGCACCAGATGGATGGGTAGTGGGAATGGTAGGTAAATTTGGTGTATCAGCTTGAGCCCAAGTGGAGGAGGCAGTTCAAAAGCAGTGTTTGCATACTTCTCCCTTGCAAAATGTTGTTGTCACATCAGACCTGTTTTAGATTTTACACAACCAAACCATACAGTAAATAATAAGAAAACTCCTCTGGGATGAAATTCCACATTTTATTTTCAAATGGAGCTAAAGAATCACAAGCTTGGATGATTACCTTTTTATTGAATTGAAATGCAGATGAATAGCAAGGTAGAGTTTCCTTTTCCTGCATAATGAATTTACCATAGAGTTGTGAGTTATACTGACAGAACATGTTAGGCACGCAGCTGAAGTGGTGCGTCCTCCCCTTTTTTTTTCATAACAATTGCAGATTGTCCTTGGCTTTTTGTATGTCTTTTTGGTTTTTTAAAGTATTTTCCTTTCCCCCCTCCAGATAAGAGCTTTTCATTCAGTTTGTAATACTACTGTTACACACTGTGATGAAAATCAGTTGCCATATAAAGTTTAGCTTGTTTTTAAATGGACTGCACAGTTCTCATCTCTATGTGGTATTGTTTTGGCCTTACACAGACGCTAAAAGTGATCATTCAAATTCAGTTCTTGTTTCAGATCTTTTTTTGCATTCTTTTTATGAAACGAATTTCTTTTTAAGATGAAGTATTTTACAATGGTTCTTTAGAAACCAAGTAAGTATGGATTGTGTTTCTCACTGGAGAATTGGAAAGGGATCTGTTTCATGTTACTGCAAAAGAAAAATAACTGCCTTCCTTTAAGTTTACTTATGAAGTTATTTTATGTATTTAAGATGGTCTTATCATGAAAATATAAGCAGGTGTCACCGACTCCTGCTTAAATCTAATAGTATATAATGAAGTTTGGATCTTAAAAAAAAGTGCTCTTTTTAAGTACTCATGAAAAAGAATGCAGTTACTCTGAAGAAATTTCAGAGCCTACATGGCCATTGCTTTGTACCTTTTTTGTTATCAACTTTCACCAAATAAGGCAGTTGGTGCATTGTGCACGATCTGTCTGATTTTTAGACTTTTTCAACTATGGAAAGAAAGCAAACCACTAAAGAACAAAAACCCAGAAATTTTTAGAGAATTTGAGGCTAGCTAACTGAAGAGCCTGTTAGGAAGCGGGTAGCTGTCTGCTGGCAGGTGTAGAAGGCACAACAACCAGGACTCGTGTGCTAGCCACCTGCCCCCTTGCTGGACAGGAAAAGCAGCCTGCCTGCCCCTGCCTCTGTTGTTCTGACAAGGGAAGCAGGCTGGAGGTTTCTGTTACAGTCAGAACAACAGGTTCGTTTTATAGTCCTGCCCCAACTGTAGCGATGAAACCCAGGGCTGCCTGACAGGTGCCACTGCACAGCACCAGTAACACGAGTTGCATACCTTATTCCTTTTGCCCTTTCCTGGCCCTCATTTTTGCTGCCCTTACACCTCTGTTTTTCCACCCCAGTCTCCTCCCAGATAGTCAACCCACCCCCAACTACTTATTCCCCA
Organism: Aratinga solstitialis; assembly: GCA_902168055.1. NCBI lineage: Eukaryota > Metazoa > Chordata > Aves > Psittaciformes > Psittacidae > Aratinga > Aratinga solstitialis. Next base: position 158,718 of record CABHOG010000181.1, read on the forward strand.
CTGGTCCCAGTTTTGTACATCTGTACTCAGATTTGAGTTACTTAGAAAATCTCAGCCTTATATGGTATTGCTGATATGGTTACCGAGGTGCTGTTGACCTTGCATGACTTAGCTCACTAAAAGGTCCATAGTAGTCCCTTACAATCATCTCTCATATCCCTTAATTTCTCCTGTAAGTGCCCCTTAAGCACCTGTGTGATCCAGCCACCCTCATAGCACTGTCTGACTTTTGTCACCATCTCGTAATGTTATTTTTAATTCCTAATGATATTTTCTCATGTCATGTCCAGTAGCTTTCCATGTCTTGCTCAATTAACTGAATCTCATGCTGAAACCTCTTCCGAGGCCTGTCATTTGCTTGCAACCGTAACTGAGCATAGCTGATAGAAACACAGAGTATTATAAATAATATATTTAAAATAAAATCTGAATTGAATAAAACTTCCTTTTAACAGAGTGCTATGCGCTTTTTCATTAAAATGAAAGTAGATATCAGTGAAGAGGGGAACACTGGCAGATAGGAAGCTGAGAAGACTGTACTGTAGGAATCAGTTAAGGAGAAGGGAGATAGCTTAAGGGATTTCCCTTCTAGTTAGCAAGAACCTAAGGGTTCCACATTTTTAAATGCCAAGATACACAAGCAGTTAGGCTCTACTAGATTTTTCCATCTGAAGGCTATGTCTAAATCTTTTTTTCCTTGCAAGTGGAGTGTTCTGAGTTTGGATTTAGGTTTTGGGATGTAGTGTCACAGATCACAGAGCAGCATGGGAGAAGGGAAAGAGGTTTTGTTTCCCTCTCACTAAAGAGATTTCTGTGTGATCAACAGTGTTTAGCATTATGTGTAGACCTTTTTGAAAATTGCAAGTGGATAATAGAATCATAGAATAGTTAGGGTTGGAAAGGACCTTAAGATCCTCTAGTTCCAACCCCACTGCCATGGGCAGGGACACCTCGTTCTAGACCATGTTACAAAAGACTCCGTCCAACCTGGCCTTGAACACTGCCAACTATGGAGCATTTGTCCCTTCTTTGGGCAACCTGTGCCAGTGCCTAGTGACCCTCACAGTAAAGAACTTCCTCTGTAAATCTAACCTGAACTTCCTCTGTTTAAGTTTGAACCCATTACCCCTTCTCCTGTCACTACAGTCCCTGTATTGTGGTTTAAGGCCATCTGGCAACCCAGAACCATGCAGCCGCTCACTCACTCCCTCCCTTCCTGCCCCCACTCCCAGAGGGATGGGGAGGAGAATCGAAAGAATGTAACTCCCATGGTTGAGATAAGAACAATCCAGTAACTAAAGTATAACACAGACCACTACTGCTACCACCAATAACAATAATGAGAAGGGGAATAACAAGGGAAGAGAATACAACTGCTCACCACCCGCTGACCGATACTCAGCCCTACCTGAGCAGTGATCTAGCCCTTCCAGGTAACTGACCCCAGTTTCTATACTGGCATGATGTGCTGTGGTATGGAATGCCTCTTTGGCTAGTTTGGGTCAGGTGTCCTGCCTCTGCTTCCTCCCGGCTTCCCCTCCTCCCTGGCAGAGCATGAGACTCAGAAAAGGCCTTGGTCACAGTAAAAATTACTGAGCAACAACTAAAACCATAGGCGTTATCAGCTTTGTTCCCAGGCTGAAAGTCAAAAACACAGCACTGCACCAGCTTCTAAAAAGGAGAAAAATGGCTGCTGCTGCTGAACCCAGGACAGTATCCACCCCTTATTCCATAGAATCATAGAATCGTTAGAGTTGGAAAGGACCTTAAGATCATCTAGTTCCAACCCCCCTGCCAGGGGCAGGGACACCTCCCACTAAACCATGCCACACAAGGCTATGTCCAACCCGGCCTTGAACACCGCCAGCAATGGAGCATTCACAACTTCCCTTGGGCAACCCATTCCAGTGCCTCACCATCCTTACAGTAAAGAATTTCTTCCTCATATCCAATCTAAACTTCCCCTGTTTAAGTTTGAATCTGTTACCCCTTGTCCTCTCACTACAGTTCCTCATGAAGAGTCTCTCCCCAGCATCCCTATAGGCCCCCTTCAGATACTGGAAGGCCTGCTGTGAGATCTCCACGCAGCCTTCTGTTCTCCAGGCTGAACAGACCCAACTTTCTCAGCCTATCTTCATATGGGAGGTGCTCCAGTCTCCTGATTACCCTCGTGGCCCTCCTTTGGACTTGTTCCAACAGTTCCATGTCCTTTTGATGTTGAGGACACCAGAACTGCACACAATACTCCAAGTGAGGTCTCACAAGAGCAGAGTAGAGGGGGCGGATCACCTCCTTAAACCTGCTGGTCACGCTCCTTTTGATGCAGTCGAGGATACGGTTGGCTTTCTGGGCTGCAAGCACACTGAAGCCGGCTCATGTTCATTTTCCCATCAACCAACACCCCCAAGTCCTTCTCTGCAGGGCTGTTCTGAATCTCTTCTCTGCCCAACCTGTAGCTGTGCCTGGGATTGCTCCCACTCAGGTGTAGGACCTTGCACTTGTCATGGTTAAACTTCATCAGGTTGGCATCAGCCCACCTCACAAGCGTGTCAAGGTCCCTCTGGATGGCATTCTTTCCCTCCAACGTATCAACTGAACCACACAGCTTGGTTTCATCAGCAAACTTGCTGAGGGTGCACTCAATCCCACTGTCCATGTTCACATCGTGCTCAGATCCCAAATTTTTCAAAATACCATCACTCTTGTCTCATATATATATATATACATCCACACGCATGCAAAGAGAGAGATATCATTCTGTAGTGCATGGACCAATCCCTATAGAACTGCTGAGTTCATCTGTTCCATGATGTTGGGCTCCATCTCTTGCAACAGTCTTTCAGAGCAGAAGAGTGTGTGCAGTGTTGGATTGTTGCCTGCTAATGACACCTTGGCACTCATCTGATCACTGCTGAGCTCATCTGATTTCATCAGTTCATTCTTTCTTTGAATGATGGTCGGAGGGAAGTCAGGGCCAGTCACTGGTGACCTGAAGACGCTTAGTTGGTGGGCTGTAAAAGCTGTACATAGCAGGCAACAGCATACAATTGAGTTAATTGGCTGTTTTCCCCTCAAATCAAATCCCCTTGAGGTATACATTGGACTTCCCCATCTTCCCACATTACCCACCAAGTATATCCGGGTCCCTGAGCAAAAGCAATCCCACAGGTGGGTTTGCCTTTACGTGAAGCAGGAATAACCCAGACTGTCTTCCCCAGCAAATTCTTTGTGTGCACCACAGGAACTTTGTCCCCTTCTACGGTGTGTAAAAGTTTTGACTGGGCTGGACCAGCCCTGTTGGCTGATCCTGTGGTGTTGACCAACCAGATGGCTTTTCGTAAATTTGTATCCCAGTGCTTGAAAGTCCCATCACACATTGCTCTCAGTGTAGTTTTTAACAGCCCATTGTACCATTTGATTTTCCCAGAGGCTGGTGCATGGTAGGGGATCTGATATATCCACTCAATGCCATACTCTTTGGCCCAAGTGTCTGTAAGGTTGTTCCAGAAATGAGTCCCATTGTCTGACTCAATTCTCCCTGGGGTGCCATGTCACCACAAAACCTGTTTCTCAAGGCCCAGAATAGTGCTCTGGGCAGTGGCATGGGGCAGAGCATATGTTTCCAGCCATCCCGTGGTTCCTTCCACCATGGTAAGCATATGGTGCTTGCCTTGGTGGGATGATGGGAGTGCGATGTAGTCAATTTGCCAGGCCTCCCTATATTTGTACTTTCAGCCATTGTTCTCCATACCAAAGAGGCTTTAACCGCTTAGGTTGCTCAATTGCAGCACATGTTTCATACTCCTGATTAACCTGGGCAATAATTGATAGTCCATTGTTAAGTCAACACCTCGATCAGAAGCCCGTCTGTATGTTGCATCTCTGCCCCGGTGGCTGAAGTGCCATGGGCCTACCGGGCCAAAAATAGGTCACCCGACTGTTGCCAATCTAAGTCCATCTGAGCCACTTCAATCTTAGCAGCTTTATCCACTTGTTGGTTTGTCTGGTGTTCCTCAGTGGCCCGACTCTTGGGTACATGAGCACCTACATGGCATACCTTCACCACCAGGTTCTTCATCTGGGCAGTAATATCTTGTCGCAGTGCAGCAGCTCAGATGAGTTTGCCTCTGCTTTGCTAGTTGCTCTGCTTGCATTGCTGCAGCCACACGCACAGGGCATTTGCCACCACTCATGAGTCAGTATAAAGTACTGGCCAGTTTTCTTGTTCAGCAATGTCCAAGGCCAGCTGGATGGCTTTCACCTCAGCAAAACTGACTTGATTCACCCTCTCCTGCAGCAGTTTCTGCAGCTTATCGTCGGGGACTCCATAGAGCTGCCTTCCATCTCTGACACTTACAAAGCACTAGAGGGACCCACTGGACTAGATACTTGCTCATACTGCCCCACACCCCCTGCCACTCATGGCTGTCCAGCCTCAGGGAAAATCTCTTGGTGGTCTTCCTATATCGTCTTGTAACCCTAGACAAGACCCAAACTTGACTCTGCTTAACCTTTGAGATCAGACTAAATGGTCGTGGGTAAAACATGTTCTGTATGTGTGCCAATATGGTGATCCCCATCACAATAAGCAGGCAGGTCTCAAGGGTACCCAAAGGCCATTCAAAATGTTCAGAGCTCTCAAACTATGCTGTAGAGGGTCAGAGGGGTGGGGGGAGGGGGGGTGTGGGGCTGGTAATGTAAGGGAATGTCTTTTTCATTGGATGACCACCCGAGGAGGGGAAAAAAGATGTGCAATTACTAAGCACTTCCATTATACACCTCCCAAAGTATAGAGGTGATAACCACACTGGGAACACATACTAGCCCAGATTCATGATCAATGAGTCTATTGTATTACAAGTCATTACCATAAAATACAATGAAACAAGAACCTTAGCCCAGGTCCCCCAGCTGATAAACACTAAACCAGGAAATACTAGCTGTAAGTAAGGTATGACATGCTGAAAGTCCGAGATCAAGAGCAATGACTTTGAGAGCCAATAAATCAGCATTGTGACACGTGACTATTAATCTGAAACAATGAATGCTTATCACAGATATGATTAGACACACTCCGGTCAGATGTGTCATTATCTCAACACTTTGTGCCCCACGTTGGGCGCCACAAAGAACTGTCATCGTTTAAAGCCAGCCAGCAACCAAGAACCATGTAGCTGCTCACCCACTCCCCGTCTTCCTCCCCCCACTCCCAGAAGAATGGGGAGGAGAATTGAAAGAATGTAACTCCCACGAGTTAAGATAAGTACATTCCAGTAACTAAGGTATAACACAAATCCACTGCTGCTACCACCAATAATAATAATGAGAAGGGAAATAACAAGGGAAGAGAATACAACCGCTCACCAACCACCAACCAATACGCAGCCTGACCGGAGCACTGACCTAGCCCTTCTGGGTAACTGACCCCAGTTTCTATTCTGGGCATGACGTGCTGTGGTATGGAATGCCTCTTTGGCTAGTTTGGGTCAGGTGTCCTGCCTCTGCTTCCTCCTGGCTTACCCTCCTCCCTGGCAGAGCATGAGGCTCAAAAAGTCCTTGGTCAGAGTAAACATTACGGAGCAACAAATTTATTTTTTCTCTTCCCAGCAAACTCTTGATCAGGTACCTTCCTCTGTGAGCTACAGCAAGATAAATTGAAAGGTTCAACACTGGTTTGGTGCACAATTTCTGAGTTAAAGTCATGAAGTATTAAGTTATGTTGTAAAGCTGAGTTTGGTCTTTAGCAAGATGGAAAGTTTTTTTTTAAGAAGTTCAGGAGAAGTCTCTAAAGAATTGTTAGTTTATCCAATAGTAAGAGCTGGATGAATAAAGTTTTAAAAAAAAAAAACCAACCAAAAACTTGTGTAGGTACAAAGCAAAAAAGTCTACACGTGTATGTACTGAAAAATTGACTTTGGAAGAAGTTTCCTTTTCCATTTGAGTTGCAGCTACTTGGAAGCAATATAATTGATTTCTTTGCGATTTTTGTATTGTACTAAGGAATGTCTTGTCTTTGTCTTGTACTTCGTATTGTGGTAAGCAATGACTTAGACTGCGTATTTGCAGCCATGCATGTCTTAACACTGGATTCGCATTTAACACACTAAGATTCCAGCTCGTTACTCTAAAGAGTTTTTCTTATCTGTTGTTCTTCATGTGCTGAATCTGTGCTTCTGGGGAGATTTTTATGGACTACAGAGCTAATTGCAATGGGTGCTTGATACAAGTAAGTTATATGAACGTTAGTAACGAGCAAAGATGTGAAAATTTTGGCAAAGACAGCAAAGAATGAATAGTATAAAAACTTATTCACAACTCAGACGGACTCTTAATTTTTGGCAAAATAATTCCTAAACTTCAAAACCATCATTTTATTTAAAAAACAAACCAAAGTTTTGGAAGAAAAGGAATAATCATTGTAATCACTGCTGAATAAAATCAGCTAGCCCTGTTGTGGTCCCTCTATTGTTTAAGTTCCTGAATGAGGTCCAGATTCCCTCTTTTTCTCATGTAAATATATCAGTGTTACTGGGAATCTTACTAGACATAATGTTTTTAATAAGATTTGCTTTTGGTGTTTCAGTTTATTAGGAGGTGTATAGTGCATGTAACAGCTGAGATTTAAGACCCTTGACATGGTGTGAAGTAGCCTTGTCCTGAACTTGTCTTTGAACTGAATGAAGTCAGTGAACTTTATAGGGACTAAGGAATGATACCTGTCTCTCTGTGTGTATTTATTTATTTATTTTACAAAATAACCATGATATATTGACAAAAACTGCAGCACATATTTGGCATACATTAATAACCTGGGTGATAGTGTCCATTGTTAAGTCCATCTCTCAGTCACTAGTCCATCTATAAGTTGCAGCTCTGCCTGGATGGCCTGAGGTGTCATGGGCCCACCGGGCCAAAAATAGGTCACCTGAATGTTGCCAATATAAATTCACCTCAGACACTTCAGTCTTAACAGCCTGATCCACTTCTTGGTGGTTCTGGTGTTCCTCAGTGGCTTGACTCTTGGATACATAAGCATCTATGTGGCATACTTTCACCCCCAGGTTCTTCATCCGGGCAGCAGTATCCTGCCACAGTGCAGCAGCCCAGATGGGTTTACCTCTGTGCTGCCAGTTGCCCTGCTTCCATTGCTGCAACCACCCGCACAGGTGGCATTTGCCACTATTCATGAGTCACTGTAAAGTGCTGGCTGTGTTTCTCATTCAGCAGTGTCCAAGGCCAGCTGGATGGCTTTCGCATCTGCAAACTGACTCAAATCACCTTCTCCTTCAACAATCTCTGCAGCTTGCTGTAGAAGACTCCATGCAGCTGCCTGCCATCTCCGATGCTTTGCCACACCATGGTAGGACCCATCAGTAAACAAGGCCTGTTGCTTCTCACTGTCTGGTAGCTTGTACAGTGGTTCCTCCTCAGCAAACATCATCTCCTCCTCTAGTGACATTCCAAAATTTTTTCCCTCTGGCCAGTCCATGATGACTTCTAGGGTTCCTGGACTACTAGGATTTCCTATTTGAACTCGTTGTGTAATCAGTGGACCCCACTTACTCCATGTAGCATCAGTTGCATGATGTGTAGAGGAGGCCCTGCTTTTGAGCATCCATCCCAGCACAGGCAACCAGGGTGCCAGGAGCTGTGCTTCAGTGCCAGTCACTTCCCAAGCAGCTCAAACCCCTCCATAGTCTGCCAGTATCCCTTTTTCAGTTGGTGTATAGCTGGCCTTGGATCCTCTGTATCCCCGACTCCAAAAGCTGAGGGGTCAACCTCGAGTCTCCCCTGAAACTTTCTGCCAGAGGCTCCAGGTAGGACTATCCTCCCCACCTATGGTGTAAAGCACGTTTTTCACATCTTGCCTGGTCCAGACTCATCCAAGGGCTACTGCGTGAACTATCTCCCGTTTAATTTGTTCAAAGGGTTGTTGTTACTCAGGGCCCCATTTGAAACTGTTCTCCTTTCAGGTCATGTGATAAAGAGGGCTTACAACTAGACTGTAATTCAGGATGTGCATTCTCTAAAACTCCACAACGCTTAAGAAAACTTGTGTTTCTTTCTTATTAGTTGGTGGTGACATTGCTGTTATCTTGTTGGTCACATCTGTGAGGATCTGATGATGTCCATCTTGCCATTTTATTCCCAAAACCTGAATCTTCTGTGCAGATCCCTTGACCTTACTTTGTTTTATGGCAAAACCGGCCTTCAGAAGGACTTGGATTATTTTCTTCCATTTCTCAAAAACTTCTACTCTATCATCCCACACAATAATGTCAACAATATATTGCAGGTGTTCTGGAGCTTGCCCCTGTTCCACTGCAGTCTGGATCAGTCCATGGTAGATGCTAGGGCTGTTTCCACCCCTAGGGCAGTCAACTGCCAGTGTACTGAATGCCTCTCCAGGTGAAAGTGAACTGTAGCCTGCACTCTGCTGCCAAAGCGAATGAGAAAATGCATTGGCAATGATAACGATATGCGCCATCTCATTTGGCACCTCTGACTTCGGTTCAGATTGAAGTTCTAGCATGTCTGATATGGCAGCACTCAGTGGCAGCATGACCTCATTCAGGCCACTTTAGTCTACTGTTAGTCTCCACTCTCCATTAGCACAGGCCATATGGATCTATTAAAGGGTGAGTGGGTCCTGCTGGTCACTCCTTGGCTCTCCGATCAATGGATCAGCTCATAGATGGGAATCAGGGAGTCTTGGCTGTTGCGATATTGCCACCAGTGCACTGTTGTGGTTGTGTTCGGCACTTGTTCTTCTGCCTTCAGCAGCCCCAAATCAGAAGGATTCTCTGAGAGACCAGGCAAGGTGGACAGCTGTTCATTTCCTCTGGCTCTGATTGTCTTCAAACTCCTGGAGCAGATGACCGACTTCATCCACTGATGGTGCTGCTGCTTCTCTCGAGCTCATTCATGCCAATGAGTTGGCATATGATGACAGCTCACTCCATGGAAGTTTCCGCCTCATGGGTTGTGTGCTTTTTACTGCATCTGGATCTATGGGTACATTCCTGGCACCTGGCCAATGATAGATCATCTCTAGAATGGCTGATTCTCTCAGATACTGGAGGCCTTTGTCGTGACCCACTTGCCTGTGTGGCATATAACATCATCCTTGTAGGGATACCTTTCCTTCACAGCTGACAAGAGCTGCCTCCAGAGGCTGAGGACTTGTTTCTCTTTCACAGTCACTTTGTAAATTCCCCCTTCCCTAGCAAGTGAGCCCAGCTGTTTGACTTCCCTACCTTCTTTTTCATGACTGTCGGCCCCATTGTCCCAGTATCAGAGCATCCAGGTGACGATGTGCTCATTTGGAAGATGTCTGAAATCTTTCCACATATTCTGCAGCTCAAATAAGGGCAGAGATAAAAAAGTTACTTCTTGTTCTCCCTCTTCCTCTGTTTCTTGTACTAATTCTTCTCATTCAGGTGTCACCCCCTCTAGCTCTGGCTATGAATCTTCATCTTCCTTCACTACATGAGTTGTTTTTCACTTGCTTTTCCTCTCGCTTATAGGGGCAACTGACTGTGGCATGGATTAGTCCTTTGGTTCAGTTGCAGTGCCTGCTACCAGGGTTGGAGTGACTGCAATGTCTTTCACTTGGGTTGGAGTGGCTGCTTTGCCCGCTGCTGGCGGATGGAGAAGCCATGTTTTCTGTTGCTTTGCAATCCGATCCGTAGACATCTTTTTCCCCTTTAGGTTACTGTATACTTGAGGGTACTTGAGGGTTCTGTAGGCATAGGTCAAGCCCCAGCATGTTGTGATTTCTTCCTCTCTGGTATTGCCAGGATGATAATACACCTTGTCTAAGAGTTTTACTAGTTTTTTTGATTTTGTGCTTGTTCAGGGGTGAAGTTCCAAAGCACTGGAGGTGTCACTGGCATAGGTGCTTCCTCATATGATCCCACACACTCTGCCACTCATGAATGTCCAGCCTTGGGGAACACTCTTGGTGGTAATCTTAGTTGTTTAACCTTAAACAAGACCTCAGTTATATTCAACAAAATGCTAGTTCCCAGCAAAAGAAGCAGGCTGGTTTCAGGGGTATTCACAATCTTTAAAATTCTCAAATGCTACTGTAAATAGCCTGGTCTGGGAGTGGAATTTCCAGGAGGATATCTCCTCCATAGGTTGGCCCCCTGAGGCATGGGAAAAAAAAGAGGTGTAATTGTTAACCATTCCTATTAGATGCCTCCCAAAACGTAGAGGCGATGACCACGCTGAGAGTACATACCCGATCAGTTTCATGAACAATAATTCTATTGTATCACAAGCCATTACCATAAGGTACAATGAAACAAGAACCTTAGTTCAGGCCAAAACCGAAAACACTGAAACAGCAAATACTGGCTCCAAGTAAGGTGTGACGTAATGAAACTCGGAGACCAAGCTCAACAACTCTGAGAGCAAATAAATCAACATTGTGACAAGTGGTAATTAATTCAATACAATGAATGCTCATCACAAACTCATTTCGACACAGCGGTCAGATCTGTTGTTATTTCAACCCTTCTTGCCCCATGCTGGGCACCAAAAAGGACTGTCGTGGCTTAAGCCCAGCCGATAACTCAGAACCACTCAGCTCTTTGCTTACACCACCTTTCCACCCAGGAAGGTAACTGCCTTTTTACAGTTTTTTGAGGCTATGATAGGTATAAAATGCAATAAAAGTATTTTATACAAACAGTTGGCTATTCACTCAATAGCTTGTTTATTCTATGGAAGAAACCGCAACTGTTCATTAGCTTACAACAATCCATCAGTCAGTGGCTGTCTTAAAAGAAGCCAGTCCAGCTTTTCACAGAACCTTGCTCTTGAACAAGATAAACAGATTCCTGAAAGCTGTTGCTGAATTCCAGCTTGAGGATGGCTTGTGACAGACCATTTCCTCCATGCTTTGAGCTTATATGTAATTAATCTCACTTATTAATTACACTTATATGTTCAATTAATTACAGCCAGAGTCAAATTATTGCTATATAATGTCTTTTATAATCAGTGTTCAGGAAATGCATACAAAATTTATTAGAAACTGTTGAATATCAGCTTTTTACAAATATTTCCATTGCACGTGCTTTCTCCAGTTATATTGTGTTTCAGATCAAATCATTCACATGAAATATTTCACTACAGTTATTTCTGTGAGTTCAAAGACTGCAGAAGAAATAAGAGAAAATAATGCTTTACCTTAAGTTATCTGCATTTTCTTTCTTCCTTTATGTAGACAAAATTTCAATGTCTAGAGTTACATTCAGGCGGGATTTCCCCTTAGTGAAGCCATGCTGGCTGTCACCAACCACCTTACCATTTTTCATGCGCCTTAGCATGCCTTCCAGCAGAATCCTCTCCAAGATTTTGCCAGGCACAGAGGTGAGGCTGACTGGTCCGTAGTTCCCCAGCTCATCCATTTTCCCCTTCTTGAAAATGGGGATTATATTACACTTTATCCAGTCGTCGGGAACTTCACCTGACTGCCACGATTTTTCGAATATGATGGGCAGCGGCTTAGAAACTTCATTTGCCAGTTCCTTCAGGACCCGCCAATGAATTTCATGAGGTCCCACGGACTTGTGCACGTTCAGGTTCCTAAGATGGCCTCCAACCAGATCCTCTCCTACAGTGGGCCCAAGGTCTTCATTCTCACAGTACCTATGTCTGCCTTTCAAGACTTGAGCGGTGTGGTCAGAGCATTTGCTGGTGAAGACTGAGGCAAAGAAATCATTGAGAACCTCAGCCTTCTCCAAATCCAGGGCAGCCAGTTCTCCGGATAACTTCTGGAGAGAGCCCACATTATCCCTGGTCTGTCTTTTTTTTGCAGCATACCTAAAGAATCCCTTCTTGTTATCCTTAACATTCCTAGCCAAGTTTAATTCTAAGTGGGCCTTAGCTTTCCTAACATGGTCTCTAGCTTCCCGGACAACATCCCTGTGTTCTTCCTAGGCTGCCTGGCCTTGCTTTCACCTTCTATAAGTCTCTTTTTTCCCTCTAGTTTTCCTCAGCAGCTTCTTACCCATCCATGGAGGTCTCCTGGTCCTCCTGCTTGACTTCCTTCTACTGGGGATAAAACACTCCTGAGCTTGCAGCAGGTGATCCTTGAATATCAACCAAGAGTCTTGGGCCCCCCTGCCCTCTAGGGCTATATCCCATGCAACCTTACTAAGCAGGTTCCTGAAGAGGCCAAAGTCTGCTCTCTTGACCTCCAGGGCAGTGAGCTTGCTGCATGCTCTTCTCACTGTCCTGAGGATCTTGAACTCAACCATCTCATGATGGCTGCAATCAAGGCTGCACTGGAGCCTCACATTTCCAACCAGCCCTTCCCTGTTGGTGAGCACCAGGTCAAGCATGGCACCTCTCCTTGTTGGCTCCTCTATTACTTGCAGAAGGAAGCTGTCCTCCACACAGTCGAGGAACCTCTTGGATTGCTTGTGCCGGGCCGTACCATCCCTCCAACAGATATCAGGATGGTTGAAGTCCCCCATGAGAACAAGGGCCTGCGAGTGTGAGGCTATTTCTATCTTTCTATAAAGCACTTCATCCACAGAGTCCTCTTGGTCAGGTGGTCTGTAATAGATCCCCACAGTAATGCCCTCCATAGCTGTTCTCCCTTTGACCCTGACCCACAAACTCTCTGTTGACTGCTCACCTGCTCCCAGACATAGTTCCATACTTTCCAGCCTATCACTGACATAAATAGCAACTCCCCCTCCCCGTTCGCAAGGCCTGTCTTTTCTAAAGAGCCTGTAACCCTCCATTCCAACACTCCAGTCATTTCCTCTTATCTTCTGGTTACTATGTTGTTCCTCTTAATTTTGACTCCTTTCATTAAAGGAGCTATTTTTCCTCTGTCATTTTTTTTGCAGCTCCCCGGAAAGAGAGTGGCAATCGGCAAATGAGGGAGAAGGTGCGTGCTGTAAGAGTGCATCCATTTTCTTTGCTTTGTCACCGCCTGCCTTTCTTGCCGCTAGAGGGAGCATTTACTCGTGAAATTGTTTTGCTCCCACTTGTGCTGGCCACTAACATGCCCCTGCTTTTTCGTTTTTAAAAATCAAACCAAAACAAACCCTTCACTTTGCCAGATGAAACAGTTTTCACTAAAATTACTAAATAACAAAAATAACTGTCTGTCAGTTATGGCAGAAATATCATGATTTTGAGCTGTTTCCATAGTAACTTGGAAATAGATGTTTAGGCACGCAGCCTACTAAACTGAGAGTAAATTAAATTTGGGAAAATCTTCGGTAATTATAGTGAGTTTAGTGGGACTTCTGTGAATTCAATAACGTGTCCGTTTGAGGAAAATCTATTCCATACTGCTTGATCAGCCAGCTCAGGTAGTTTGCTATATTGTACTATGTCGGAAACCTTTTTGAATACAAGCCAGGGCTTCCACTTGGCAGCTGGTAATAGAAATAACAGGAAGAAGATGAGGGTCATGCTTTCAAAAAAATGTAAATAATACCTTTTGAAACTTATAGGTAGCAGCTGAAAATGAGGGGAAAACAGAAAAGATTTGTAGATGCCAAACTTTAAAATTAGAGGCTGACTTATATTTGCTATACATCTTGCAGTAGAAGGAAAGTTTAGGTAAGTGCTGTGTTGTGGGGAGTGGCAGCCAAAGCTGCTTCTCTGTTTTATTTGATGCTAAGTGTAATCATCTCTCATGATATCTCATGAAAGAAGCTACGACTTGTGACACTATATTGTCTTTAAGTATTGAACACAGCTTTGTATGTTAAAGGACTTTTCACTTCTTGATCAATCACTGAGGAAACAGAAGAATTGCAGAGATTATCTCCTAGGGAATGAGAAGTAACTTTGCAAAGACACCTGTAACTCTTAGTCCTCTTTTATGTTACTTTATGATCTTTATATGGAGTACTTAATCAGAAGATAATTTTGAACACCCAGAATAAAAATTTTCTATTTTCCTACTGGTCTCTTTGAAAAGCTTAAATGAAGAGAACCTATTCCATCTTGCAGTTCTATAAGCTGTAAATAAATATTTTGTGGTGACTTCAATATAAGTTGGAAAATAAAACTAAGCAACTAAATGGAAGACACAGGAAGATTTTGCCCAATATTCAAGAAAATCATTTGGCAATAGCCCTGGAGCTTCTAATTGCTAGCTGAAAGGAGAAACTTAATCATTCAAAGTACAGCAGAAACTGAGAGGAGCTTTTTCTGTAGTATTCTTGATTATAGGAATGTAGTCTGTCAGTTAACAGAGATAAAGCACTCTGCTGTCAAAAGATTTGAGTGGGAAAAACAGAAATTATAGAGTAAAAAGTGTGAGGACAAAAGAGGATTATGCACGTTTTTTGAATTCTGTTACTCTGTGTGTATTTTTAAAAAATGGACAACGGAACAATTTCAGTAATACTTTGCAGAAACCATATTGCTTATTTCTGGCCATTAATATCAGCAGATCTTTAAGGCAGCATGCTGAGTGAGTTATGCTTGCTAAGAAATGTGGCCTTTTGATTTTAGTGTTACAACATACACGTTGCTGTGAGAATTTTTATTTGTAGTTGAGTAGGTTAGCATCAACTCAGCTATAATTTCAAGAGAGTTCAGATATTGTGGACAGACTTCCAAAAATACATCCTTTTAAAAGAGTCAGCTTTAATCTTTTGTCTTTCACAACCTATATAAAAATGCAGCTAAGATTTGTGCACAGATCTGGGTTTTTTTCAATATTTCAGCATGGAAGTAGTGTAGTAGTGGTTGCAGACTGGTTTTCTAGCTACATTCACTTGATAATGAAGAATAGCTTTTTTTCATCTGCATATGAAAAAAAGTATGTGTGTTGCTAAATGTTTGTTAACTTACAAAGCTTAAAAAGAGCTTTGCTTTCTATACAAGAAAAAAATCCAAAAAACCAACAAATCCCCAACATCTGAAAGCAGCTTGAGGCATTTAACGCTTCAGTTTTAGTAGCTAAAACCAGAAACAATCACAATTAATCAAACAAGCTTGTATTACTAAGTCAATAAAATTACAGTATATAGATTTGGTATATGGATTTGGCGTATGGACTTGGCATACTCACAATTAAGCAAGCAGCTGACTTACACCGAGTATCTTGAGAGTCTCAGAAATAAGATGCCCTGGTGGAGGTAAGACCTCATAGCAATAGACACTGTTTCCAGATGAAGAAGTGACTAACGAGCTCAGATGCCCTTCAGCATTGCTCCAGCTCGCGTTCTACTTCAGCATTGCCTTTTCCTGGCAAGTGTAGGAACCTCTGGGAAATAACAGTTCAGTGCTCCTGATAGGAAGCAGATCAGCTAATGATGTATGACAAAGGGGTGTATACTAGCGCTGCCATAACATGTAGGATAATGAGCCTTCATTACCAGTTCTGAGCTGACAGGGAGAGCAAAGGGCTTAGCTACAGCACAGCGCAAATATGAGCTAAATCAAATAATAGTTTCCTACTACTACTGGCAAAGGCTGTATCAAAAGAAGGGTGATATAACTAGGGGAGATAGATACAGGAGAGAGTTCATCCCTTACAAAATGATTTAGTTATTCTTCTGAAAAAAAATGTACTGTGTTAGACCTGAAGACAAGGTACAACATATAAAATAGAAATGTGAAACATTTCTAGAAAATACAAACACAAATGTGAAAAAGGTGGTTATTTTTGGTTTGGTTTTTTGTTTGGTTTTTTGGTTAATTTTTTTCCCTTGTAACTGTTTGCATGAAGTCTTGCAAAGCTGAAGAGCACAATTGGAGCATGTCTGCATATGTGGGTTCTCACTTGCCCCTGCTAGTTGCACAGCGACGCTGAACAGGCATGAAACTACTCAGCTGAACTGAATGTTGAGCAACTAGGCAGGCTGTCATGAGGTAAAATGTATGAGAACCTCTGTTTCTGGAACTACTATATTAACCAAGTGTTCAAAGCAGAGGGTAATGTGGATTGTAGACTACTTTACAAGCAAAATAAGATTTTGGGCTTCATAAATTTTTAGTAAATGCTTATCTCCTACGATTGTGGTGACCTAAAGGATGAGAAATCATAACACTGTTTTTTTGGGTTTTTTTCCCCCGAACTAGGATCCAGTGTAATGCTGCTATCCTGAACAGTTACAGTGAGCTCCTTAGGCTTGTACACTAAGGTTCCCATCACTTCTACCCAAGTAGTAAATAACTTATTTTTCAGAACAGTAGTGATTTAAAACAGTTACTGAGGGAGCTTATGATCTCTTGCACAGCCAGCTACACTTCATTTTCCACTCTGGCCCAATATCATCACTGATACCAGTAGCAAGATTAACAATTTGTTTAGTAAGAAGGAATGATGTTATACAGATAGATACTACATCAATTATAGTGCAGGAAACCTGATGGTAAATACCAGGTACATGCAAAACTGCACAAATAATAGAATCTAAATTTCTTCTTCACATAAATCCAAACCATGTATTTTTTATACACTTTTATATATGTAACACAAAACCTAGCTAGGGTCAACTCAATAATGAGTTTCATGTAACTTAAAGTAGTTCATCAGCTGGTTGATTCTTTGGCTTCATTTCATGTTGTTAGACTCAACAGTGGAAAATTGTCCGAAGTCTTATGGTCATTTATGACATCCAAAGATCCTAGTGGCTTTGTGTCTTTGGGAAATAGGTTGGGAATAAGATTGGTTTAGAATATTTTTTTCTTCTTTTTTCTGTTTACAACAAATAAGTATATGATCTGGAATGGTACTTAGAACTTACGTAGAAGATCTGGAATTCATATAAAAATATGTATAATTCTGTACCTGTGTTACAGTCTGCATGTGTTATACTCTTCTCAATTGCACTAATAGCTATCCTATTCACTTTTAATGAGGAGGTGAAGATTATAGAGCTTATGAGGAGATTTACTTTTTTCCTGAATGACCTATTTTCTTTCAAATACTATTCAATAACCTTTCTTTTACTGTGGTTTGCTTTGTACTTTAAGGCAAAATTGATCCCTGAGCAGAAGGTTGACAAGAGAGTTACATGCCTTTTAAATTCTATGTAAACTCCACCTGGTGAATGGGATTTATAATGATATTTTGCAAGAAACTCCACTTCACCTTCAAGACGTGGTTAAAGCTTTCTTGTCTTGGTATAGTAGGCCATTTGTGAGGAGAGACACTGCTTAATATGAGTTGAATCAAGTTTCACCTTTTTCATCCTGAATTTCTTGAAATTTTGAATAGGAATTGTAAACAGTAATCCCTATTTTCCACTGGTCACAAGACTTCTTTCTCAGCATCTGTTACCTCATTCCTACCTATTGACAGCAACTAAGTATCATCTCTATGTTTAATGCCATTGTCATACTAGATCAGACTATCATTTTGTTGTCCCTAGGTCCTGTTTGTTGTGATGCCTATAAACAAACTCCTGAAGAATGTGTATCCTTAAAGGCTGAGTTTAAATATATAAAATTTGGAGATTTAATAAAATTTTAAATGAAAGTTCTTACATACTTTGCAATCCACTTACATTATGAGTGTTTTAACTTGGACTCTTTATCTGTGCTGTCATTCAGACATCCTTGATGTGCTTAACTGTTGGTCATAATAAGTAAGTTCCACAGCTGAACAATCATCTCTTCTTATAAATATGGGCCGATTCTTTAAACAGGACATGTTTTTCTGCTTTTCTGTTTTAATTTATTAGGGTGGAGATCTTTGGTCTCATTTTTCTGTTAGTTTTTGTACGCAAGGCCCGAATTTAGTCCAAATATGTATTAGTATTAATTCCAGATGAAAACAGTGTGGAACAAAGTAATGTTTTTTTTCACTTAAAGACTCCAAGTTGTGCAATATTATCTACTATTTTAATGTACTGTCATTATTCAGGAAATAAAGTTTGTGTTAGCTTTTAAAAACTAGCACGAACAATCATATTATAGTGAAGGAGTTATAGATGGCATGGTCTTGGCTTCCAAAAGCATACTAGAATTTATTTCCAATATCTTTATTTCTTTAATCACAAACCAGTATAAACGCTGAAAGAGTACACACAGTAGCTTTGCAGGCAAGAAATTTAATTTGAACTGTGTTTCAGAAGTTTAGACCTGTGCCTGTATACACTTGTATATTAATATGTATATATTACATGTCTCTTGTCATTATTAACAAAACTGCCTTTAATAGATTTTATAATCAGGGGAAGTTTAGATTGGATATGAGGAAGAAATTCTTTACTGTAAGAGTGGTGAGGCACTTAAATGGGTTGCCCAAGGAAGCTGTGAATACTCCATCCCTGGCAGTGCTCAAGGCCAGGTTGGACAGAACCTTGAGTGGCATGGTTTAGTGGGAGGTGTCCTTTCCTGTGGGAGATGTCTTTTCCCATGGCAGGGGGGTTGGAACTAGATGATCTTAAGGTCCTTTCCAACCCTGACTATTCTGTGATTCTATAAAATCTAAACAAGCTACGATGATTATCACTTTGGTTAATTTGGACAAATGCATGAGTTTTTATGTGTATTTGCAAAAATAATTATTTTAAAGCATAACTGAGTTTGTGGTTCTGACGATGTTTTTAAAACAGCATTCATGTAAGGCTTTACTATCTGATCTAACGTCTAAACCACGAACAGTCTTGCAGCCTTCCAAGACACTTGCTCAACTTGTTTCAGGGCAACCTCATTACTACTTTTCTACCTTGGTCTGTAGCTAGTTCTGAGAGAATATCTTGAAGGTTTGCTGGCTAATGCATCTTTTTGATTTAGCAGGATATCCTTGGTGTTTCAGGCTTTTTTTGTGGCTATTGTTGCTGTTGTTGGTGGTTAATTTTTTTTTCTGTGAGCTATCCCAGCAGCACAACTGCCAACACAGCACATTTTAGCTGTGTACAGAGATATAACCATTCTTCTTGCTTCTGCCTATTTACTGTGGAGAAAAAATACTTGTCTGATTTGTATAACTTAGTTCTTAGGCTCAGTTTGTGAAACTGGCAGCCTTGATGTCTTGGAGTTCCAGATCTAGAATCAACTAGATAATGCAGATCAGAACTGAAATGTGTGGACAGAATTTGAAGATGAAACTTGTATAGCACCCATCAGCAATTTGCCTGCTTTGAAAATGTCACTACGTTCATTAGTGCTGATCCGATAGTTGAATAACTGCAGTTAAATGTTACAATAAAGAATCTATCATCCTCTCTAACTTTCTGTAAAAACCTAGCTCAGAAAATGCATTAGTGTTTGCATCTCTGTTCTTTTTGGACTGTATGACAGCATAGAACATAGAGTTACAGGGATAACTTCGGAGTATAAATCAAATATATTCTGAAAATTATTAATGCTTTATAAATCTCTATTGACTTGATAACTTCTTATGCTAAAAGGGAATTCTTATTTGTATAAGTATTAGTGGCTTAGAATTTAAACTTCTTGAAGTGACTGCTTTGGGGGAACAGCAAGATCTAATTGAGCAGTAGAGGCCTTTTATTTTAGCAGAAGTTAAAAAAACTGTACTGAAAAATGCTCACAGGATTGCATCATCCTAGCCTGTGATAGCTATAGATTAATGTTACAATTACCTTCTAGTATATTTATTCTCTGTCTGTTCCAAATCTGAATTTATACCCTGCAGGAGGAAAACAGCTTGGTACTTTATTTTTGAAGGTACTGTCAGTAACTGTACTAGGCTTCTAGATTATCTGGGAAAGGTGAGACAGAAGGTCTGTTGTGAGCTCGCTTTGCAGTCATGCGTCTGCTGACTGCACACTTATGAATAACTTTCTCCAGCTGAGTAGCACAGATAGTGACTGTTCCTATCTTTCCACCCCATGTGGACTTCGATAACTATCACATTCTTTTCTGAATCTGCTTGAAATCTTTAAAGTGTATTTTCCCAGCATCCTATAAATTCTAGATCTCTTGAATGAGGTAGGGAGGGAAGGCACACAGCTATTGCTGATAAGCTGTTTACTGTCTTATGCTTTGTAAGTTCAGCTTCCTTTTTCTTGTCTCAATATTGTTTGCAGCTTATCTGCAAATAATGGTGAAGCAAGAAAAGAAAATAGAGACAAACAGCAAAAGATTTTATCCCTTTTTGGTTTAAAACATCATATGCATTTTGGGCTTGCTTACGCTTAGGATACATTGCTTCACAGTGTACCATTTGGACAGATGTGATATATGATGCTCTGCTGAAACAAAGTCTGTAATATTCAACTATCTTCTCTAAAGCTTCTGTTGGAAGGTTGGATAAAGTAGCATTGAGACAATTTTGTTTTGTCAGGGTTGTCTGGAAGTAAAATTTTTGAAGTTATACGGATGGGGAATGTTGTACTTTAAGTGCGTGAAAGCAGCATTAGTAAAATTTGCTTGAAATGGCTTATGGTAGTCCATATTTTGTTTTCACTTTATACAGTATAGTTTAGAGGCATTCTTTTTACAGGAAAAAAAAAAACCAAACCAAGCAAAGAACAGAACCACCTCTAGCACCCAGATTTTCGGGAAGAAAGAATCCAGGGAGGCGAATGGGAGGCAGATACTGCCTGTTTTCAAGGAAGTAGTACTGAATAAAAGGAACAGGAGAACCCACAACATTACAAATGGATTTATACTTTTTGTTCAATCAGTGTAACATATTTTGTTACACTAATCATGCATGCAATGTTATAACAGAATTATAAACTCCATGAAGAAATAGCAAACTGTTATGACAAAAGCAGTCATGTAAGCAAAACATCACTCAGCTATTTTCACTTCAGAAAGACAATAATTATGTGGCTTCTTGCTTGGAGATGTGGGTAAGAGTAGGGTAGGATAATGTGGGCCCAAAATGCCTGCTGACAGGAGAAGAAAGCCTTATCGTTTGCCTTCCTTCCTTCAGTCTTCCCCAGAAGCCACTCCTGCTAGGTTTTACAGAAGCTGACAGATACAGGTAAAAAATGAGAGAATTGAGAACTGCCAAAGGCATTAGATTACCATAAGTGATTGAGACAATAATTATTATACTGTCTTGTATTTGTCCATTCTGTCACTAGAAATAAATGTAGAAGGATGCAACAATTATTATAGACAGATAGGAATAGCCTCATGCTTTCAGGCTCTTGTCCTCATGGGGGACTGCAACCATCCTGATATCTGTTGGAGGGATGGTACAGCCTGGCATGAGCAATCCAAGAGATTCCTTGATTGTGTGGAGGACAGCTTCCTTCTGCAAGTAATAGAGGAGCCAACAAGGAGAGGTGCCATGCTTGACCTGGTGCTCACCAACAGGGAAGGGCTGGTTGGAAATGTGATGCTCCAGTGCAGCCTTGCTTGCAGCCATCATGAGATGGTCGAATATGAGATCCTCAGGACAGTGAGAAGAGCATGCAGCAAGCTCACTGCCCTGGAGGTCAAGAACTTGGCCTCTTCAGGAACTTGCTTAGTAAGGTTGCATGGGATATAGCCCTAGAGGGCAGGGGGGGCCCAAGACTCTTGGTTGATATTCAAGGATCACCTGCTACAAGCTCAGGAGCGATACATCCCCACTAGAAGGAAGTGCTGCAGGAGAGCCAGGAGACCTCCTTGGATGGATAAGGAGCTGCTGAGGAAAATTCAAAGGGAAAAAAGAGGCTTACAAAAGGTGAAAGCAAGGACAGGCAGCCTAGGAAGAATACAGGGATGTTGTCCAGGAAGCTAGAGACCATGTTAGGAAAGCTAAGGCCCACTCAGAATTAAACTTGGCTAGGGATGTTAAGGATAACAGGAAGGGATTCTATAGGTACAATGTAAAGAGAAGACAGGTGAGGGACAACATGGACCCTCTCCAGAAGCTACTGGGAGAACTGGCTACCCTGGATTTGGAGAACGCAGAGGTTCTTAACAACTTCTCTGCCTCAGTCTTCGCTAGCAAATGCTCTGACTGCACCAGCCAAGTCTTGGAAGGCAGACGCAGGGACTGTGAGAATGAAGACCTTGGGCCCACTGTAGGAGAGGATCTGGTTGGAGGCCAACTTAGGAACCTGAATGTGCACAAGTCCATGGGACCTGATGAAATTCATTGGCAGGTTCTGAAGGAGCTGGCAAATGAAGTTGCTAAGCCACTGTCCATCATACTTGAAAAATCATGTCAGTCAGGTGAAGCTCCTGATGACCGGAAGAAGGGAAATATAACCCCCATTTTCAAGAAGGGGAAAATGGATGAGCCAGGGAACTACAGAGCAGTCAGCCTCACCTCTGTGCCTGGCAAAATCTTGGAGCGGATTCTCCTGGAAGGCATGCTGAGGCACATGAAAAACGGTAAGGTGGTTGGTGACAGCCAGCATGGCTTCACTAAGAGGAAATCCTGCCTGACCCATTTGATGGCCTTCTCTGATGGGGTTACAGAACTGATGGACAGGGGTAGGGTAGTTGATGTCATCTTCCTGGACTTGTGCAAAGCGTTTGACACTGTCCCACATGACATCCTTGCCTCAAAGATGGAAAGACATCAATTTGATAGGTGGAGCACTCGGTGAATAAAGAACTGGCTGGATGGCCACACGCAAAGAGTTGTGACCAATGGCTCAGTGTCCAGCTGGAGACCAGTAACGAGTGGTGTCCCTCAGAGATCAGTGTTGGGATCAGTCTTCTTCAACATCTTTGTCAGTGACATGGACAGTGGGATTGAGTGTACCCTCAGCAAGTTTGCCGATGGCACCAGGCTGTCTGGTTTGGTTGATACATTGGAGGGAAGGAATGCCATGCAGAGGGACGTTGACACACTTGTGAGGTGGGCTGATGCCAACCTCATGAAGTTTAACCATGGCAAGTGCAAGGTTCTACACCTGGGTGGGAGCAATCCCAGGCACAGCTACCGGTGGGGCAGAGAAGAGATTCAGAGCAGCCCTGTGAAGAAGGACTTGGGGGTGTTGGTCGATGAAAAACTGAACATGAGCCAGCAGTGTGCGCTCACAGCCCAGAAAGCCAACCATATCCTGGGCTGCATCAAAAGGAGCGTGACCAGCAGGTCGAGGGAGGTGATTCTGCCCCTCTACTCTTATCTTGTGAGATCTCACTTGAAATAATGCCTGCAGTTCTGGTGTTCTCAACATAAAAAGGACATGGAACTGTTGGAACGAGTCCAAAGGAGGGCCACGAGGATGATCAGGGGACTGGAGCACCTCCCGTATGAAGATAAGCTGAGAAAGTTTGGTCTGCTCAGCCTGGAGAAGAGAAGGCTGTGTGGAGACCTCATAGCCTCCTTCCACTACCTGAAGGGGGCCTATAGGGATGCTGGGGACGGACTCTTCATGAGGACCTGTAGTGAGAGGACAAGGGGTAACGGGTTCACACTTAAACAGGGGAAGTTTAGATTGGATATGAGGAAGGAATTCTTTACTGTAAGGGTGGGGAGGCACTGGAATGGGCTGCCCAAGGAAGTTGTGAATGCTCCATCGCTGGCGGTGTTCAAGGCTGGATTGGACAGAGCCTTGTGTGGCATGGTTTAGTGTGAGGTGTTCTTTCCCCTGGCAGGGGGAGGTTGGAACTAGATGATCTTCAGGTCCTTTCCAACCATAACTATTCTACGATTCTATGATTCCATGTGTCTGGCCTTTTGAGCCCATCGTGGCTCAGGACATGCAACAGTGGAACTTGCAGCCTTTCATCATCCTTTTTTTTAACCTGTTTTCATAGCCACATGTATAAATGAAGCCTTTTTTTCCATTTTCTCTAATTTTCTGCTTAGTTTCCCTCAAAGGAAGCTCTTTTTAGAGCCTTTAAGTAATCCATTACTCTGATGCTTTTTTCTTGAAGCTTTACAGGCTTTGTTTCTCCAGGGAATGGACTATATGTTTTGTTCGGTACTGTAACCTGTAAATTACTTTATTTTTGGAACTGCTTTTTTTACTTTCAACTGAGATGCCTGGGCATTAGATATAGGCAATCATTTCCTGCCTTATAATGTTACAGTCCCAAAACAGTGTTACCCAAAGGCAGCCTTGTGTTTCACAGGCTTCTTAGTCAGCTGCCGTACACCTGTGGAACAGCCCTGTGCCAAGTGGTGCCTCAGCATGACTCTCCTGAGTGAAAGCACTGGCACGTGGCTGTCTGGTGGTAGGTTGTATCTATTAGTTGTAGTGGAATATTTCACCCCAAAGTAAACATTTTTTTAGACATTATCCTCATCTATAATCATTGTTAGGTGTGGGAAATGAGATGGKAGCAAGATATGCATAAGAAAGATCCCAATTAAAATTTTGTAATGAGTTTCATATGTAGTATGCTACATAAATTTAGTAACCACGCAGATTTGCGCAGTGTTCCCATGTGGTACTTACGTTGACCATAGATGAGCTGGATCTGAGCATAAGAAAAAAAACAACCCAGCAGCTGAATGGATTTAAGCCAGCAAAGTGAGATTCTTCAATTTAAGATCAACTGTAGTAACTAACCCTTGCTGGCATTCTCTGTGACCATTCCAACCTTAATGGAATTGTGTTATTTAAATTCAATAAAAATTCAAAGTTACTACAAAGCCTGGAGTTTTCGATTATGCTGTAGACAAGATGTTTGGGTTGTTTTCCCCACCTTTTTGCTGGTTTTGATGGGTTCTCAGGTTATTTTGCTTCTGAAAGACAAAGGAAACACAATTCCCTTGGCTTTATAAGCTACCTCTGCTTCAGAACAGGTTTTTCTCATTACTGTTATTCTCCTGTCTGTGTCAAAATAGTTTCATATGCCTTAGGGTATTTCTAATATCATGCCCATTAGAAGTGGGAGGAAGGTGACATAACCAGATTACATTAGTGTATTCTTAGCCAGGAAATGGCGGTGTAAACAGTAATTTGCTTACAAATATTTACTCTAGAAAAACATGACCTGAATAATGAACATCACCTGTTCATATGCTGCCAAAAATCTACTCTCAGCATCATCCCTATAGCAGTAACAATGCCAGTTATTCTGGTTTCAAACAACTTGAAAAGATCTAACACTAATCATATAATCATAAAATCATAGAATAGTTAGGGTTGGAAAGGACCATAAGATCATCTAGTTCATACACCCCTGCCAGGGGCAGGGACACCTCACAATACTCTGCTCTCATGAGACCTCACTTGGACTATTGTGTGCAGTTCTGGTGTCCTCAACATAAAAAGGACATGGAACTGGTGGAACAAGTCCAAAGGAGGGCCACGAGGATGATCAGGGGACTGGAGCACCTCCTGTAAGAAGATAAGCTGAGAAAGTTGGGTCTGTTCAGCCTGGAGAACAGAAGGCTGCATGGAGACCTCATAGCCTCCTTCCAGTACCTGAAGGGGGCCTATAGGGATGCTGGTGAGGGACTCTTCATGAGGAACTGTAGTGAGAGGACAAGGGGTAATGGGTTAAAACTTAAACAGGGGAAGTTTAGATTGGATATGAGGAAGAAATTCTTTACTGTGAGGGTGGTGAGGCACTGGAATAGGTTGCCCAAGGGAAGTTGTGAAGGCTCCATCGCTGGTGGTGTTCAAGGCTGGATTGGACATAACCTTGTGTTGCATGGTTTCATGTGAGGTGTCCTTTCCCCTGGCAGGGGGGTTGGAACTAGATGATCTTCAGGTCATTTCCAACCCTAACTATTCTATGATTCTATGATTCTATGTCACCCAAGGTTCTGTCCAACCCGGCCTTGAGCACTGCCAGGGACGGAGCATTCACCACTTCCCTGGGCAACCCATTCCAGTGCCTCACCACCCTTACAGTAAAGAATTTCTTCCTCATATCCAGTCTAAACTTCCCCTGTTTAAGTTTTAATCCGTTACTCCTTGTCCTCTCACTACAGTTCCTCATGAAGTGTTCCTCTCCAGCATCCCTACAGGCCCCCTTCAGATACTGGAAGGCTGCTATGAGGTCTCCACGCAGCCTTCTGTTCTCCAGGCTGAACAGCCCCAGCTTTCTCAGCCTATCTTCATATGGGAGGTGCTTCAGTCTCCTGATTACCCTCATGGCCCTCCTTTGGACTTGTTCCAACAGTTCCATGTCCTTTTTATGTTGAGGACACCAGAAATGTATGCAATACTCCAAGGGAGGTCTCACAGGAGCGGAGCAGAGGGGCAGGATCACCTCCCTCGACCTGCTGGTCACGCTCCTTTTGATGCAGCCCAGGATATGGTTGGCTTTCTGGGCTGTGAGTGCAGATTGCCAGCTCATGTTCAATTTCTCATCAACTATCACCCCCAAGTCCTTCTTCACAGGGCTGCTCTGAATCTCTTCTCTGCCCAACCTGTAGCTGTGCCTGGGATGACTCCGACCCAGGTGTAGGACCTTGCACTTGGTATGGTCAGACTTCATGAGGTTGGCATCTCCCCACCACACAAGCCTCTCTAGGTCCCTCTGGGTGGCAAAATGTACTAGGTGTATTTGCAGTTTTGCATGGATAACTTCTTCTTTTTTTTTTTTTTTTTTTTTAATCTAAATAGAAGTTACTAAATACACCCTGAAATATCATAGTTCAGAACCTGGATAAAAGAAAAAGTAGGAAGAACTTAGAAGGAGCTACATATCATTAGCGGCATCCTGCTAATGTCCTCAGACACCTTAACAATTTGGCAGAAAGTTGTCTTTACTGCCTTGCTGTTTGGTTGCTCACTTTGGACAGTTTTAAATCTAATTTTAAGGAGATTTTCTGTTAGTTACTTTCTCCACTGATTTGTCTTTTTGTTTCTTTAAACTGTCAATTTTCTACCTGTGATAGAGACTTGTTAAAAGCATCATGCCTTGCATCATGAAAGAGACATTGTGGTAAGATTTTTTTTTTCTCCTCTTTGTTGCTTACGTGCCACAAAACAGTTACAATTTCTTTTTTTTTCTTGGCACAGATGGGAGCAGTGGTTGCACTTTGCCCAGAGACAGCAGGCAGTAGTCATACATATCAAGTGGAAAATGGTTAGCTTTTTGGTAACTGTCAAGCTTCTATGTATTGGTGGAGTTTTTTCTTCCCTTCCCTCTGGTCTAGATAAAGTAATTATTTGTATGTGTGTTTTAAATCTTCCTCTTTATTGCTGTTTTGGTTTTTTTGTGTGCTGGAAAAGTAGCTCTGGCAAATTGACACAATCTTGGTTTTGACAAAAATATAATAAGGAAAAATGCAGTTTCTTTTCAGTGGTGTGCATGCTGTCTTGTTTCAGGAGTACAATGCAGTCTAAAGTTGAAAACACTAAGGAGAATCTTTCAAGCCTGCTGTAACATTGAGAAATTGGATCACTTGACCTGAAATGACTAAACCATGAAAATACATTGAACAATGGTAGAAATGGGGAAAAAGACATGACTCCTGACAGAAAAGTTAATGCTCTATCTGTTGAACCTGGGCTACATCGGTATCCCTTTCCAATCAGTATGATTTTGTTATTTGATTATAGTATAGTTGTGAGCTCAAAATTACAAAAAAAATAATCTTGAAATTGAAATAGTTGTTGCAAAAAGTCACACATAAATTCACCTTTATTAATGACCTTTACTAATTAGTTTCTGTCATGGGTTCAGCAGCAGCAGTCRTTTTTCTCCTTCTTGGTAGCTGGTGTAGCGCTGTGTTTTTAATTTTGGGCCTGGGAACAGCGCTGATAACACCAGTGTTTTGGTTACTGCTTAGTGATGTTTTGGTCTGATCAAGGACTTTCTGAGTTTCATGCTCTGCCAGGGAGGAGGGGAAGCCAGGAGGAAGCAGAGACAGGACACCTGACCCAAACTGACCAAAGAAGTTATTCCATACCACAGCACGTCATGCCCAGGAKGKAAAGCAGAGAGCAGAGACCYGGAAGGGTGGGGRTGCACTGCDTGGTCRGGCTKGGTATTAGGTGGTGAGAAATGTATTCTTTCTTTGTATTTTTCTTGTCATTATTATTATTGGTGGTCGCAGTAGTGATTTGTGTTATACTTTAGTTACTAAACTGTTCTTATCTCAACCTGTGGGAGTTGCATTCTTTTCAATTCTCCTTCCCATCCCTCCGGGAGGGGGAGGAAGAAAGAGGGGGAAGTGAGAGTTAGAGAGAGACTGCGTGAGTTATTCTTAAACCACGACAGTTTCTAAGTCCGATAATGTAATGGACACTGTAATTATGCACTTGACAGATAAGACTGACTTGGAGTATTGTGTGCAGTTCTGGTGTCCTCAACATAAAAGGGACATGGAACTGTTGGAACAAGTCCAAAGGAGGGCCACGAGGATGATCACGGGACTGGAGCACCTCCCATATGAAGATAGGTTGAGAAAGTTGGGTCTGTTCAGCCTGGAGAACAGAAGGTTGCGTGGAGACCTCATAGCATCCTTCCAGTACCTGAAGGGGGCCTATAAGGATGCTGGTGAGAGACTCTTCATGAGGAGCTGTAGTGATAGGACAAGGGGTAACAGGTTGAAACTTAAACAGGGGAAGTTTAGATTGGATATGAGGAAAAAATTCTTTACTGTGAGGGTGGTGAGGCACTGGAATGGGTTGCCCAGGGAAGTTGTGAATGCTCCATCGCTGGYGGTGTTCAAGGCTGGATTGGACATARCCTTGKGTGGCATGGTTTAGTGKGAGGTGTCCCTGCCCCTGGCAGGGGGGTTGGAAGTAGATGATCTTAAGGTTCTTTCCAACCCTAACTATTCTATGATTCTATGATTCTATGATTCTATGACTCCTCTTCCATATTAATGATGTGACTTAGTATCTGTTATTACTAGAACATCACATTAGTGCAAATAAGTTTTTCATTATGTTCTTTGCTTAGTTGTGTTGCCCCCTGTGTGCTTCAGCTGGTGTTAGTGAAGGAACATAAGCCTTTCATTTGTACGCTTATCAGGCTGTAAAGAATGTTCTGCTCTCATTCTTACCACCATAAGTTGTGAGCAGTCTAATGAAATAAGTGAGGTATGTAACTTTAGTAAATGAAGTCTTGTTAGTAGAATGAGGAATTTAGATATATAAATTATTTTTCCACAGTCAGAGATGGGAAAAATCATTAATACAATTGTCAAGGGGGCACAGCATGACTTTTTTTCTTGATTCAGTTCTACCCTAGCCCCCTGACTTGAAAGTCTCAAATGTCCATTGGTGTAACAATTCAGTGACCTACTGTCCAGTGAAACAATTTTCTAAAAATCTTCTCTGTTTTGGAAGGGGTGTCATGGATGCATCATTCCTCCTTCCAGAGTAAGTCAGAATTAGTGGAATTCATTATTGTTGTTGTTATTATTTTCTCTTTTTCTCTGTACAAGCTGTGTATCCAACTTAAAGGATTTATTAAGAAACCTTTTCACTTGTGTTTGGGGGGTGTGTGTGTGCTATTTCTTTGATGTTCCAAAGTCTGAAGTGACTGCTCCGTATCTTTTGCGGTTTTAGCATTGTTAGTTTCTGTGTAGTCCTATGGTAAGGATAAGTTGTGATGTTCTTTTCCATTTCAAATGAAACTGGATTCAATTACATATTCCATTGTTCACTCTGTGTTTCTGTTTGTTTTTAAATGATGCAGGAACTTCTTAGGAAGAGGAAAGCTAATGTAGAAATACCTTCTACGATCTTTCTACTTCTCATTAATGTTCCCCTAGGCCTTGAGGGCTGCTTGTGAGTTTGAGCTCCCTGTTTGGTACTGTTGCTGAAAAACAGCTTGTCATAGCCTTTAGTTGTGTTCGGAGGGGAGGAGAGAGTACTGAAAAGAGCTGGGTTTGTGCTTTTTATTTCTGTTGTTGAGCATTCGTATTGGCCAAATGTACCATGGTAGCATCATAGGTGGTGATGAAATGTTGTCAATAAATCCTGACGTTAAACATCTGGCAACTAGCTGTAATGTAAACTATTCCATGAATGCATGTAATGTAGCTTTTGATGCTTCCATAAATTGGCATTAAACCCAGATATTTTATAATTTTAAACACAGTAATGCAATATTTAAATCTACCTATTATAGTTCTTTCTAGGCAAGAAATGCACATGCTTACTTTAGAGGACATTTCATCTTATGGTGTTAATATTGTTAACCCAAGCTACTTAATATGTGTGTTCTAACAATTAATAGGAAATAAATCATGTTTGGATTCTGCTAGTCCGAGTAAAGAATGTGCTTCCCTTATGTTAATATCTGTCCTTGCTCTCCTTCTGGCATGGAAAGTGCAGTATAGTAAAGCTCTCTTCCAAATTTGTCAAAACAGATATAAATGCAGAAATGCCTGGGAAAATATAACCTTAAGAATCATACAGAGCTCTAAATATTACCTAATATTTAAGATTACTTTAAATATTCATTACTTTTTTATTTGCTTACTACACACTTGAAATTTTCATAGATATTTTGTACTGTTCTTGTATATTTCAGAATTCCCTTCACTATTAATGATAAAATGTAACCATGGCAGAAGATGAAATAGCCTGTAAGAATCTTTTGCCTCTGGGAAGTGCAAAGCAAACTTCTTCACTGTACTAGATCTGTCTGGTTTTTGTTACTACAGAAAAATGAAAATACTTTGGCTTTGCTTCAGGTCTTCCATTGCTCTGTTGGGTTATTAAACATACAGTCGAGAGCCAGTAATGACAGGTATTGCTTATGTACTTTGTCCGTTCTTTACAAATAGAAGATTCATTACAGTGTTTAAGACACTTGGGATTTATTGACTTGTCTTTCTAAGAATCTTTTATTCTCATAATTGCTTTTGAGAGTATTTTCCTGCTTTCTTCTCCCACATTAATCATTGAATCATCTTTTAATATTATAATCAGTAGTAACTGAGAAAGCTATCCAGTAAACTTCGTACTAACAGCTGGCTTCTTCCAAATTATTAGGAGCATTAAAGGTGTTTATGGATGTGAGGGAAACAAGCATATTGATTAGGTAGAATTGAGTGCTTTATTACCTTGAGAATAATTTGAGAATGTTGACGGGTGAGTTAAACATTATGTCAGAAATGTCCAGTGGTTAGTATTTTACTGTATCCATTTTGTATTTAAAACAAAGAATTCCTTAATTTTCAACTCCTCTCATGACTCTGAAAATAATTTTCTAAAATTTTTGTGCAATTTGATGTGCTTTGCCAGTGGGACTGAAAGGAAGCTTAGCTCTGGATTCCTGTGTTATTCACAGGGAAATGTAGTAATTACTAAAGACAAGTGTTATGAGCGAACAGTGTGATAACCAAGGGCAAACAATCCTCTCATACAAAACATATGCTCTTTTAATTCTGACATTACTTCCACATAAAGTACTGTCATGGGTTCAGCAGCAGCAGTCATTTTTCTCCTTCTTGGTAGCTGGTGCAGCACTGTGTTTTTGATTTTGGGCCTGGGAACAGTGCTGATAACACCAGTGTTTTGGTTACTGCTTAGTGATGTTTTGGTCTGGCCAAGGACTTTCTGAGTTTCATGCTGTGCCAGGGGGGAGGAGAGCTGGGAGGAAGCAGAGACAGGACACCTGACCCAAACTGACCAAAGAGGTTATTCCATACCACAGCACGTCATGCCCAGGATGGAGAGCAGAGACCCGGAAGGGTGTGGGGGTGCACTGCATAGTTGGGCTTGGTATTAGGTGGTGAGAAACTGTATTCTTTCCTTGTATTTGCCTTGTCATTATTATTATTGGTGGGAGCAGTAGTGATTTGTGTTATACTTTAGTTACTGAACTGTTCTTATCTCAACCTGTGGGAGTTGCATTCTTTTCGATTCTACTTCCCATCCCTCCGGGAGTAGGGGGCAAGAAAGAGGGGGGAGTGAGTGAGAGAGTCTGCGTGAGTTATGCTTAAACCACGACAAGTACTAAACCTTGAGTATTGGAACACTGATGTATTCTGTTCCAGTTTAGCCATATTCAATTGAGGCTCAGGAGATAATACTGTGGGCTTTGAGTTTTCCTTGTTTTTTCTTTTCGGGTGAAAAATAAGCTGCAGTATAAGCTCAGAAATTAACATAATGCTTATACTCTGAAATGTTGTATTTTAATGATAAATACCACTACAATATAATTCTTGCTTCTAAATGCATTTGGAAGGATGACAGAAGAAACCCTTACATAGGTGATAATGTACCTTGAGTTTAATTATAAGATGTAAATAATATATTTCTACATATAAAACAAATAATGAAATCAGATTTAACACTTTAAGGACATCTAGGAAATCTTTGCTTGGGAGAAGCATTTGTTCAGATAAGATGATATGCTGTGCATCCTTTAAGTGCACTGGCTGCATTGACCAGCTATTGAAAGATATTAAGTGATAGCAATGAAAAGACTTCAAAAGACCTCATGTTCTTACTTTGTTTCTCCTTCAGCCTAGCTCTGTAAGAACAGGCTTATAAAAATTAAGTTGGTTTATCTGGTAAATGGGAGATTATCTTCAATAGCTAGATAAGAGGGAACAAATTGACAAGTCACAAATAATTTGGTGATTTGTCGAACAGATGGAAACCAGATTTTTGTTAAGCTGATTCTCTAAAATGTAGTGTAGCAAAGGAATTTGAATGCAAAAATAAACTTGGAGTTCCATGGTGACACAGAATCACAGATTAGAACACACTGACATGAGACTTTTTTGTGCATTTATCGGGGGATTTATGTTGTACAGAGATGGTGGTTAGAAACTACAGGAACAGAATTATTAAAGATAGTAGCTTTTATATTGTTAGATCGAGATAGATGCTAGAAATACTCATTTTCAAAGCATGAATCAACTCAAAGAAACACAAGATTTTTAAAATCCTTTTCCTCATTGTACTAATATTCAGTTCTAGCAGTATGATCTCAAAAAATGTAAAATCAACATCTTCAAACTGATGTAGATTTGGAATTTTGTTTTGGTGAACAACCTATAGACCTTCTGAGTAATCATAGGGCTCAACATAAACACTGAAATAAGGACATGTAAAAATAAATGGATTTGACTGAGTTTTACTGTGAACAGATAGAGAGACCGACCATACAGGGAGATCCAGCTGTAGGTATGTTTCAGCATATCCATATGAATGAACTTGTTCTATTTCAAGCAGCAACTTAGTCTTATTTTGGCAGGTATAGGTGCTAGGATCTTTTTTAATTATTTTGCTGTTGGTAGCCTTTTGATAAAGGATTATATTTAAATAGTTTCAAAAATTAAATGTCATTATGATCATTGTTTAATAAACTTTTTTAACAACTAAATTTATTTGAAAATAGTGCTATCCTTTTTTCTCATTTAGAAGACTGGCTGTTAATGCCAAGAGTTCTTTGTACCAAGTACAAAAAAGAGCAAAGTGTATTTGAATGACTTACTTCAAAATTCTGCCTTCACATGACAAGCACCTTTTCTTGTAAGTCAGTGACAGCTCTTTTCATAATAAGACAATTTCATGCACTTTAAGTATAAATTAGTATTTCTGTTACCACTGACCTCATGCTTACCAACAGGAAGGGGCTGGTGGGTTACTCGCAGGGGACACTGTCTCCTGGAGTAGGGACACTCTAAGGAAGCCTTGGCAGCAGCGATTGAGATAGTCAAGTTTGGGTTCCTCAGGGCAGTGAGAAAGGTATGCAGCAGGCTCACTGCCCTGGACTTCTAGAGGGCAGACTTTGGACTTTTCAGGAACCTGTTTGGTAAGGTTCCATGGGATAAAGCCCTGGAGGGTAGGGTGGTCCAAGACTGCTGGTTGATACTCAAGGATCACCTGCTACAAGCTCAGGAGTGTTGCATCCCGACTAGAAGGAAATATGGCAGGAGGGCCAGGAGACCTCCATGGATGGATAAGGAGCTGCTGAGGAAACTAAGAGGGAAAAAAGAAGCATATAAAAGGTGGAAGCAAGGACAGGTGGCCTGGGAAGAAGTAGTCTAGCAAGTCCCGCTGACTATTACCCACTTGTTGGGGTCCATGTAGGTGGTAGTGATACTGACAGCAGTAGGCTGGGGATCATTAAGAAGTACTACAGAGCCCTGGCAAAGGTGGTTAGGGGCTCTGGGGCTCAGACAGTTTTTTTATTGATCCTCCAAGTCAAATGGGAGGACTTTGAAAAGGTCAGATGGGCCTGTCAGGTTAATACATGGTTAGAACAATAATGGCATAGTCAGAGGTTTAGGTATTTAGGACATGGCACTTGATGTGGGAGGCCAGGTCTACTGGAGGCTAATGGTGCTGGTCTGACAAATAAGGGGAGGAGCTGCTTTGGTTGGAGGCTTGCCAGGCTGGTCAAGGCAGCTTTAAACTAGATGTCGTGGGGGAAGAGGACATCATTCCATCCCAACACACCCAGACAGTTGCTAGAACTGTAATAAATGCTTGGAGAGGTTCAGAGATATTTCAGCCGCTCCAGCCAATGAGCCAGATTAATTTGGAACTAAGCTCAGATGACCCGATACAAATGCCCTTAGAATGGGAAATATACAAGAGGAATTACAGATGAGTGCACAGCTACAGGGATATATCGTTGGCATCACAGAAACATGGTGGGATCTACTCCAATACGATGAGAAAGTTGGGGCTGTTCAGCCTGGAGAACAGAAGGCTACGTGGAGATCTCATAGCAGCCTTCCAGTATCTGAAGGGGGACTATAGAGATGCTGGGGACGGACTCTTCATTATGGACTATAGTGATAGGACAAGGGGTAATGGGTTCAAACTTAAACAGGGGAAGTTTAGATTGGATATGAGGAAGAAATTCTTTACTGTAAGGGTGGGGAGGCACTGGAATGTGTTGCCCAGGGAAGTCGTGAATGCTCCATCGCTGGCGGTGTTCAAGGCTGGATTGGACAGAGCCTTGTGTGGCATGGTTTAGTGTGAGGTGTCCCTGCCCCTGGCAGGGGGGTTGGAACTAGATGATCTTAAGGTACTTTCCAACCCTAACTATTCTGTGATTCTATGTTTCTATGGCTCCTGTGACAGGAGTGTTGGAATGGAAGGTTACAGGCTCTTTAGAAAAGACAGGCCTTGCAAACGGGGAGGGGGAGTTGCTATTTATGTCAGCGATAGGCTGGAAAGCACGGAACCCTGTGTGGGGATGGGTGATCAGTCAACAGAGAGTTCGTGGGTCAAGGTTAATGGGAGAACAGCGATGGGAGACATTACAGTGGGAATCTGTTACAGGGCTCTGTGGATGAAGTGCTCTATAGACAGACAGGAATAGCCTTATGCTTGCAGGCCCTTGTCCTCATGGGGGACTTCAACCATCCTGATATCTGTTGGAGGGATGGTACGGCCTGGCACAAGCAATCCAAGAGGTTCCTCAACTGTGTGGAACACAACTTCCTTCTGCAAGTAACAGAGGAGCCGTCAAGGAGAGGAACCATGCTTGACCTGGTGCTCACCAACAGGGAAGGGCTGGTTGGAAATGTGATGCTCCAGTGCAGCCTTGGTTGTAGCCATCATGAGATGGTCGAGGTGAAGATCCTCGGGACAGTGAGAAGAGAATGCAGCAAGCTCACTGCCATGGACTTCAAGAAGCAGATTTTGGCCTCTTCAGGAGCCTGTTCAGTAAGGTTTCATGGGATATAGCCCTAGAGGGCAGGGGGGCCCAAGACTGTTAGTTATTATTCAAGGATCACCTGCTGCGAGCTCAGGAGTGCTTTGTCCCCACTAGAAGGAAGTCAAGCAGGAGGGCCAAGAGACCACCATGGATGGGTAAGAAGCTGCGGAGGAAAACTAGAGGGAAAAAAGAGAAGCTTATAGAAGGTGAAAGCAAGGACAGGCAGCCTAGGAAGAATACAGGGATGTTGTCCGGGAAGCTAGAGACCAGGTCAGGATTGCTAAGGCCCAGTTAGAACCAAGTCTGGCTAGGGATGTGAAAGATAACAGGAAGGGCTTCTTTAGGTATGCTGCAAAAAAAAGACCAGGGATAATGTGGGCTCTCTCCAGAAGCTATCAGGAGAACTGTCTACCCTGGATTTGGAGAACGCAGAGGTTCTTAATGACTTCTTTGCCTCAGTCTTCACCGGCAAACGCTCTGGCCACGCTGCTCAAGTCTTGAAAGGAAGTTACAGGGACTGTAAGAATGAAGACCCCGGGCCCACTGTAGGAGAGGATCTGGTTCACAATCATCTTAAGTACCTGAATCTGCAC
Organism: Aratinga solstitialis; assembly: GCA_902168055.1. Lineage (NCBI taxonomy): Eukaryota > Metazoa > Chordata > Aves > Psittaciformes > Psittacidae > Aratinga > Aratinga solstitialis. The sequence goes on from CABHOG010000181.1 coordinate 194,675, forward strand.
AAGTCTATGAGACCTGATGAAATCCATTGGCGGGTCCCGAAGGAACTGGCAAATGAAGTCGCTTAGCCACTGTCCATCATATTTGAAAAATCATGTCAATCAGGTGACATTCCCAACGACTGGATAAAGAGTAATATAACCCCCAATTTAAAGAAGAGGAAAACGGTTGACCCAGAAAACTACAGACCAGTCAGCCTCACCTCTGTGCCTGGCAAAATCTTGGAGCAGATTCTCCTGGAAGGCATGCTGAGGTACATGAAAAACAACAAGGTGGTTGGTGACAGCCAGCATGGCTTCACTAAGGGGAAATCCTGCCTGATCAATTTGACGGCCTGCTCTGATGGGGCTACAGAACTGATGGACAGGGGTAGAGCAGCTGATGTCATCTACCTGGACTTGTGCAAAGTGTTTGACACTGTCTCACATGACATCCTTGTCTCTAAATTGGAGAACCATCAATTTGATAGGTGGACCACTTGGTGGATAAAGAACTGGCTGGATGGCCGCACGCAAAGAGTTGTGACCAACGGCTCAATATCCAGCTGGAGACCAGTACCGAGTGGTGTCCCTCAGGGACTGGTGTTGAGACTGGTCTTGTTTAACATCTTCGACAGTGATGTGGACAGTGTGATTGAGTGCGCCCTCAGCAAGTTTGCCGATGGCACCAAGCTGTGTGGTTCGGTTGATATGCTGGAGGGAAGGGATGCCATCCAGAGGGACCTTGACATGCTTGTGAGATGGGCTGATGCCAACCTGATGAAGTTTAACCATGGCAAGTGCAAGGTCCTACACCTGGGTGGGAGCAATCCCAGGCACAGCTACAGTCTGGGTGGAGAACTGATTCAGGGCAGCCCTGCAGAAAGGGAGTTGGGGTGTTGGTTGGTGAGAAACTTGACATGAGCCAGCTCCAGCGTGCGCTTGCAGCTCAGAAACCAACTGTGTGCTGGGCTGCATCAAGAGGCATGACCAGCAGGTCAAAGTAAGTGATCCTGCTTCTCTACTCTGCCCTCATGAGACTCCACTTGGAGTATTGTGTGCAGTTCTGGTGTCCTCAACATAAAAGGAACATGTAATTGTTGGAGTAAGTCCAAAGGAGGGCCACGAGGATGATCAGGGGACTGGAGCACCTCCCATATGAAAATGAGAAAGTTGGGTCTGTTCAGCCTGGAGAACAGAAGGCTGCATGGAGGTCTCATAGCATCCTTCTAGTATCTGAAGGGGGCCTATAGAGATGCTGGGGATGGACTCTTCATTATGGACTATAGTGATAGGACAAGGGGTAACGGGTTCAAACTTCAACAGGGGAAGTTTAGATTGGATATGAGGAAGAAATTCTTTACTGAAAGGGTGGTGAGGCACTGGAATGGGTTACCCAGGGAAGTTATGAATGCTCCATCGCTGGCGGTGTTCAAGGCTGGATTGGACAGAGCCCTGTGTGGCATGGTTTAGTGTGAGGTGTCCCTGCCCATGGCAGGGGGGTTGGAACTAGATGATCTGAAGGTCCTTTCCAACCCTAACTATTCCATGGTTCTACGATTCTATGAAACATTTTGGAGTCTGTATCAAGTTTGACTCTCCTATAGTGCTGATGTCATATCTGTAAATGCCGACCTATCCTGACAGAACTCTCAAGTATCATGGCTCTCAGTTGCTTTTATTTTTGTCTTGGCTGTAGGTTTATTTCTACAACTTTTATCTACTACAAATCTTTCATGTTCTGTAGTCTGACACCTAAGCTACTAAGATAAATGGATTATCAATATCAAAAAGTAATGAATGCTGTTGGCCTTTTCCTGGCCCATGGGTGTCTAGGGACCAGGTGTTAACTAGGCAGGAGTATCTGGTCTGTATTTATCCTAAAGACAAAAAAAAAACCCTACTAAAGAGCAAGAAAATGTTGAAAGAGAATATTGTAGAGCTGGGCTTCTGGATACTGGAAAAAGTTCTGCACAGAATTCATGATGGGCTATCAGAGCTCACCTCTATCCTTTGGGGTATAAAAACAGCCAAAAGCAGCCGTGTTCTAACCATGTAGTCAGAAAGTTACAACAGAGACTGAAACATTATTCTGGCCATTTGGGAACTTCTTCAATAGAGCTTTCCCCCTTTTCTCCATGAAATTGGACTTTGTAGGCTTGCTATTTATTTTATTGTTACTGGTATACTGCTCAAAGACAACATAACTTAGGAAAAAATAGGGATCACATTATTTTTATCACATGAACAAATATACCTTAAAGAAAACTTATCATGCACACCTAGCACTTACAAGAGTTATATGGATAAAAATGACCTGTGCAAAACTGCATATTACTTGTAGAAAGAATCTGGAATTAACAGACTGTCACAAATAACATTCTGTACCATAAAGTTTGTGTTGAAATATTTATTACTGAAATCAATGAGAATTAAACTAAATCTATCAAGAAATGTTTTAATTACATACTCAAATATTGTCAAGTAGATTTTTTAACACATCTTCTACATGAAGTGCATCTAAAAATAACGTCCATTTTCATTCTCTCAAATTGAAATACACTCTGGGACCAGCACAAAAACTGACACCAGGATACAGCCTTACGGGTCTGATTTTTGAGCTTCTAATTAAATTCTTTCTAGACATCTGACTGGGTTAATTTTTAAGTTGGGAAGTGTTGAATGTGTGCAATTCCCCTCAATCCTCTTTTTTTCCCCCTTAAATTTCTTACATTCTAAGCATTTGTAAATATATTAAAAAAAATTATTATGGAAATCTGTGATTACAGCTGCTGTTAATTTTTTATTTTAAAGAAAAGATTTTTTAGTTTCTAGGGTTGTATATTAAAGTTTTGGGGTTTTTTTTTGTACAATAGTCACACAGCAAGCATTATGGTTTTACATACATTTGTAAATAAAGGATAAGTCCAGTACAGGCTGGTTGATCACCTTTAGTGAAAGGCTTCCTGAAAACAAAATACCAGAATAAACTCAAACAAACCAGGGAATAAAACGTAGGCTAATGTAGAAGTCATATTAAGTATTCCTGGCAAATTGCAATGTACACAGCAGGCACTGCATGTTACTTTGAGCTGCAAACAGGGACACTGAAACAAGTCTGCTGTACAGCTGTTAGATTTTGTTTCAATAAATAGTCTGTACAGTATCAAACTGTATAAAAAGTTTAAAAAACACAATGAGAATTATTTTATTTTAAAAAGTTTTTTATATTGTAAAAATTTTAAAATTAGGTCCAAACCACTATTAAAAAAGTTATGAAATGTGCAATTTTGCAAGTGGAATCAAGGGGTGTAATAAATGTTCCAAGGGCAAATTCAGAGTTGCTTTGTGATTTCTCTGTCTCCAGTATCTTCATGTACCTGGTAGTCACACAGACCTCAGAGCAGTTCTCTTCAGGCAAGTAGGACATGAGCTAAAAGTATTACCACTGATTTCAGTAGGGAAGATTTGCGGCAATATGGAGGAAAAGGCTATTTAAGGAACAAATGTACAGTACGGCCTATTTATGACAGTACTTGGAAAAGGCAGGAACAAAATTGCTTTCTAACTACAGAGCTGTGAAATCAGTGAGCCATATGGATCTGTAATATATGGCAGAATATTTTAAAATCCCAAACCTTCTTGAAAAAACATTACTGTGAAAGTCTGCATCTAGACTAACATGAGTACTTTACTTGTGTTTAAAGCACAAGCTGCAAAATTACGTATGTTCAAATGTATTAAAATTCTTGTGACTCAGTATTTTAAAAGGCAGTAATCCTTTTCACTTCTCAAAAAGCAGAGTGAGGAACTAACAATTAAAAGCAATATAAATAGTAGGCAAGATGAAACATGGCTGTAACACTATTCTTGATTCTTAACTGGCACTTAACACTACTTTCAGTTTGACAAATACAATAAGACACCTATGTTGACATACATGTGGTGCACTTTTATTTATGTAACTAACTGAGGTATTAAAATTGTCTTGAAAAGCAGATGCCTAAAGAAGAGAAAATCAGATAAGGAGGAGAATAGTAATCATTGTTTTCAGTCTTCAGTGATTAGTAGCTGTTGGGTTTTTTCTTCCAATATCCTTTACTTACAATTTCCATGCAAAGTCTGTCTTACTCATCCACTAGATAGGTATCTTGGGAAGATTGGAGGAAATCCACCATTTCTCAGCAAGAATTAGTTATGCAGACTTTTTTAAAATGAAATATAATAAGCTAAAAGTGTGCGTCTCTCACACACTGCGTATACTACACTTTTAATATATACACTGCCATTGTACACAAGCATCTTGTAGACACTGATATCACCTTCACTAGGAAATCAAAAATCAATAGATAATGAACCTTGTGCCGCATCTTCTCTTCCTCGAACATAAATTTCACACGGAATCTCCTCCATCACCCTGTCTTCTATGACTTGCTCAGGGCAGTCATGCGCTTGTTTAAAAGTGTAACTACTTTTCTTGAATGTGCTGTTAAATGTTTTCATTGGCTGAGGCTGTGCAAAGTCATTGCGGAAGGGAAGCTCCACAGAGCTGAGGTTTGTCCGGCTTTGTTTTGTATTAGAGGCCTGGGAGCCACAGTGATGGTCATGAATGCATCTGGAAGCTGTTGAAGGGCGTCTCATTTTCTGGTAGTTTTCAAGTTCCTCTGATAAATCTGCCAGATCTGCAGAAATTTCTTTGTCCCTTAGTGAAAATAGTTCGTAATGTGGAGGATCAAAGACTTCCTGGAAGCCAGTTTTATTGAATGAAGTCTTGCAAGCCATAACCTTTTTGCGAGGTTGCTTCACTTGTACTAGAACTGAGATGATGAGAAGTACTAAAACTATTCCTGATGTGATGCCAATGATTGTTCCATGAGTTCTGGTAATTTGTTCAAACAATCCAGTTCTTTTCTTTTCTGCAAAGAAAAAATTAGGATTATGATGTTGTCCAGGAAGCTAGGGACCAGGTTAGGAAAGCTAAGGCCCACTCAGAATTAAACTCGGCTAGGGATGTTAAGGATAACAGGAAGGGATTCTATAGGTATGCTGCAAGAAAAAAGACAGACCAGGGATAATGTGGGCTCTCTCCAGAAGCTATCAGGAGAACTGTCTACCCTGGATTTGGAGAACGCAGAGGTTCTTATTGACTTCTTTGCCTCAGTCTTCACTGACAAATGCTCTGACCACACCACCCAAGTCTTGGAAGGCAGACACAGGGACTGTGAGAATGAAGACCTCGGGCCCACTGTAGGAGAGGATCTGGTTGGAGGCCATCTTAGGAACCTGAACGTGCACAAGTCCATGGGACCTCATGAAATTCATTGGCAGGTCCAGGAGGAACTGGCAAATGAGGTTTCTAAGCCACTGTCCATCATATTTGAAAAATCATGGCAGTCAGGTGACAACCCCATCAACTGTAAAAAGAGTAATATAACCCCCAATTTAAAGGGAAAAATGGATGAGCTGGGGAACTAAAGACCAGTCAGCCTCACCTCTGTGCCTGGCAAAATCTTGGAGCAGATTCTCCTGGAAGGCATGCTGAGGTACATGAAAAACAACAAGGTGGTTGGTGACAGCCAGCATGGCTTCACTAAGGGGAAATCCTGCCTGATCAATTTGACGGCCTGCTCTGATGGGGCTACAGAACTGATGGACAGGGGTAGAGCAGTTGATGTCATCTTCCTGGACTTGTGCAAAGTGTTTGACACTGTCTCACATGACATCCTTGTCTCTAAATTGGAGAACCATCAATTTGATAGGTGGACCACTTGGTGGACAAAGAACTGGCTGGATGGCCGCATGCAAAGAGTTGTGACCAACGGCTCAATGTTCAGCTGGAGACCAGTAACGAGTGGTGTCCCTCAGGGATCGGTGTTGGGATCAGTCTTCTTCAACATCTTTGTCAGAAACATGGACAGTGGGATTGAGTGCGCCCTCAGCAAGTTTGCCGATGGCACCAAGCTGCGTGGTTCGGTTGATATGTTGGAGGGAAGGAATGCCATCCAGAGGAACCTTGACACTCTTGTGAGGTGGGCTGATGCCAACCTGATGAAGTTTAACCATGCCAAGTGCAAGGTCGTACACCTGGGTGGGAGCAATCCCAGGCACAGCTACAGGTGGGGCAGCAAAGAGATTCAGAGCATTCCTGCAGAGAAGGACTTGGGGGTGTTGGTCGATGAAAAAATGAACATGAGCCGGCTTCAGTGTGCGCTTGCAGCTCAGAAAGCCAACCGGATCCTGGGCTGCATCAAAAGGAGTGTGACCAGCAGGTCAAAGCAAGTGATCCTGCCCTTCTCCTCTGTTCTCGTAAGACCTCACTTGGAGTACTGTGTGCAGTTCTGGTGTTCTCAACATAAAAAGGACATGGAATTGTTGGAACAAGTCCAGAGGAGGGCCATGTGGATGATCAGGTGACTGGAGCACCTCCCATATGAAAATAGGCTGAGAAAGTTGGGGCTGTTCAGCCTGGAGAAGAGAAGGCTGCGTGGAGATCTCATAGCAGCATTCCAGTATCTAAAGGGGGCCTATAGGGATGCTGGGGAGGTACTCTTCATTATGGACTGTAGTGAGAGGACAAGGGGTAACGGGTTCAAACTTAAATAGGGGAAGTTTAGATTGGATATGAGGAAGAAATTCTTTACTATAGGGGTGGGGAGGCACTGGAATGGGTTGCCCAGGGAAGTCGAGAATGCTCCATCGCTGACGGTGTTCAAGGCTGGATTGGACAGACCCTTGTGTGGCATATTTTAGTGTGAGGTGTCCCTGCCCCTGGCAGGGGTGTTGGAACTAGATGATCTTAAGGTCCTTTCCAACCCTAACTATTCTATGATTCTATGATTTTTCACATTTTTGATTGCGCATTAAAACAAAACAAGTTTTATTGTGATTGTCACATAAGTGCTGTATTCATGGAATGACTTACTAGCATTGGAGACTAAATCTGTGTGTCAATGAGATTTATCATCCTTGTTCAGCGAGTCTAATTCTCTGTCTGCATTAGTGGCCACCGCACAGTATTTCAGTGGCGGGTGGAAATCTGTGGCCACTGTAGACTGACTCAGCTGGGATGTGGCTTCAAGCCTGAACCTCCACCCATCAGTTCACATTCCAAAATGTACAAGTAGGCTTAAATTAACAGCTACAGACAATGCTTCTCTTACAATGTTTTGCTCCTGCTGGTAACATTCCCATTGATGTCAGTAGAAGGAAACCCAGATTTCAAAATGTTCTTTTTTTTTTCTGTAAAAGGGAAATCTATTATCCTAATAATGATATGCAGGGGACTGTACTATTTGCTTTTGAGTCTCCTGGAAACTAAATGATTGTCTATTACGGAATTCAATGTCTAGCTGGAGACCAATAACGAGTGGTGTCCCTCAGGGATCAGTGTTGGGATCAGTCTTCTTCAACATCTTTGTCAGTGACATGGACAGTGGGATTGAGTGCGCCCTCAGCAAGTTTGCCGATGGCACCAAGCTGTGTGGTTCGGTTGATACGTTGGAGGGAAGGAATGCCATGCAGAGGGACCTTGACATGCTTGTGAGATGGGCTGATGCCAACCTGATGAAGTTTAACCATGGCAAGTGCAAGGTCCTACACCTGGGTGGGAGCAATCCCAGGCACAGCTACAGGTGGGGCAGCAAAGAGATTCAGAGCATTCCTGCAGAGAAGGACTTGGGGGTTTTGGTTGATGAGAAAATGAACATGAGCCAGCAGTGTGCGCTTGCAGCTCAGAAAGTCAACCGTATCGTGGGCTGCATCAAAAGGAGTATGACCAGCAGGTCGAGGGAGGTGATCCTGCCCCTCTACTCTGATCTTGTGAGACCTCATTTGGAGTATTGCTTGCAGTTCTGGTGTCCTCAACATAAAAAGGACATGGAACTGTTGGAACAAGTCCAAAGGAGGGCCACGAGGATGATCAGAGGACTGGAGCACCTCCCGTATGAAGATATCATATGGGATAGGCTGAGAAAGTTTGGTCTGCTCAGCCTGGAGAAGAGAAGGCTGCGTGGAGACCTCATAGCCTCCTTCCAGTACCTGAAGGGGGCCTATAGGGATGCTGGGGACGGACTCTTCATGAGGAGCTGTAGTGATAGGACAAGGGGTAACGGGTTCACACTTAAACAGGGGAAGCTTAGATTGGATATGAGGAAGGAATTCTTTACTGTAAGGGTGGTGAGGCACTGGAATGGGCTGCCCAAGGAAGTTGTGAATGCTCCATCGCTGGCAGTGTTCAAGGCTGGATTGGACAGAGCCTTGTGTGGCATGGTTTAGTGTGAGGTGTCCCTGCCCCTGGCAGGGGGGGGTTGGAGCTAGATGATCTTAAGGTCCTTTCCAACCCTAACTATTCTATGATTGTATGAATTTGGTTATACCTTTTTCAATAGAAGGAGCTTTAGCATAGATGTATTCCACTTTCAACAGTCCAGTAACCAAGACAGATGCACAAAAAAAAAAAAAAAAAAAAAAAAAAAAAAAAAAAAAAAAAAGAGATGGGCTGGGGAGAACAGGTACAAACTAGCCCAAATCACATGGCACTTCATATGGAGTTCACATAGTACTTCATATGAAACGCACAAGATGGCAGCATCGGAACAAGATGGTTTTCATACAAAAAATTCATATTTGAAGATTAAATTTTTCCAGTTGGATTTCAGTTCTGTAAATGTACTTGTTTAGCAGGGTTTAAGTCAAGGTTGGATGGGCCTTGAGCAACCAGGTCTAGTGGAAAATGTCCTTCTCCATGGCAGGGGATAGGAAGTGGATGAGCTTTAAGGTCCCTTTCAACCCAAATCAATCTGTGATTCTATGATTGTCCTAGGGGACTTACAGAATTCTATACTGAGACTCTGCAATGTCCTCTGCTGGGGGAGGAAAGCATTTAAGACTACATAGAAGAAAATACAGTAGCCTAGGTGTTGCATACTATGTTCACATATCTGTCTCCTGGATATCTGTATTATGCACCTAAGTACTCTGCACACAGTGCTTGGAGACAGTTCT
>CABHOG010000182.1:0-37205 GCA_902168055.1 Aratinga solstitialis
TTCATAACCCCTCATATATTTGCTTCATTCTTCTGTTTTTCCCATTAACCATTTGTATTCCTTATTATCCTAGTTTCCAATGACACAAGAATTTTGATATTCTATAAACTGTTACTTTGAATGCACAGGAATTCTCAGTAGCCAACTTATTAATCTACAGCATTTCATCTTGTTTATGAAGATATTATGGTGAGTCCGTGTCAGATGCCTTACTGAAGTCCAGGTCAACAATATCAACTGCTCTCCCCTCATCTACCAGGCCAGTTATTTCATTGTAGAAGCTTATCAGTTGTTCAAGTATAAAAAAGTATAAAGCCATGCTGACTTGGGATGCTGATTTTCTTGTCCTTGATGTGCCTGGAAATGGTTTCCAGGATTACCTGCTCCTTCACATTCCCAGGGATCAAGGTCAGGTTGATTGGCCTGTAATTCTCCTCCTCCACCTTGAAGAGTGACAAGGCACTGAAACTGCAAAGACTTGTACATACGTTTACTTTTCTGTATTTTGCATGTTTCTTTTGAGCTCAGTGGGGTATTCTTCATGTGGATGGAGTCTGATGTAAATTTTTCGTAATTTGTGAGTTTGTAATTATTCAGCTTAATATGCTCAGGGTCAATTTTAAAGCTGCGTACTCTTTGGAATGGAAGAATTTTGTTCTTTGTTCATTACCAAGCACGATGGTGTATCGGTCAGAATTGAAAGTTCTGAAGTTCTATTTTGCTTTCTTTCAGTTACTGTGTGAACTTTTTCAGCATGTTTTGAGATGGACAGACATCATCCAGTGCCACTGAATTAGATTAATTTTTACATCAGCTTTGCTTAAAAAAAACCCACCCCAAAACAAAAAAAACAAAAACCAAACATACAAACACACACCCCTACAAAACAAAAGAAAAAAATCCAAAACAAAACAAAAAAAACACACTAATGTGTTAAACTTTATTTTCCAGGTAAGAAATGATGAAGGAAAGGTTATCCGCTTTAACTGCAAACTTTGTGAATGCAGTTTTAATGATCCTAATGCCAAGGAGATGCACTTAAGAGGGAGGCGGCACAGACTTCAGTATAAGGTTAGTAGAAATTCTAAGGCTTGCATCTGAAAATCCACCAGATGTCAGCTGACTGATTACACAATCTTACATTTAAAGACTTGTCAAATGTACTCTGAGTAAACAGCATATAAAAAAAAAAAAAGCTAGAGAAATATATTTCTTAGGGAGTATGGTCTTTAAAGTAGTAATGCAGACTGTAAAACTGCATTTTGGGTTGTTGGGTTTTTTTTTAAACCCTTTGAACACTGCTTTCAAGCAACCTTTGCAACATTAAAATGTTGTAAAATGTATGCCAGCAACAGTAGGCGCTTTATGTTGTTTACCGTGAATTTAAATTAATGCAAAATAGTAGTACTCAATGTTTTTGGCAGAATAAACCACCCTCTGTGGAGACATTTGAGAAACAAGTGTTGCAGACTTTTTAGTCATGAATGGAAAGACATCTATACTGACATATGGCATGTGTTTTGATTATTATAAGATTACATAGGAAGAATCTACTATAGTCACAGGAGATTTAGTGAACCTGCATAATCATTAAAGGGATGAAAGAAGAGAAAAAATTGCCAGAAAAAAAAATGTATTTGGTAACTCATGATTATGCCCCTGTATGAAGACCTTTCAGGAACAGGGTGCCAGGAAGCACGCTGTAGTTAAGATTAAATGGGTTTTTTTCAGGCTATAAAGTAGTCATCTTGCTATAGAATGAACAGCAAATTACTTAGTATTTCATGTCGCATTTTAATCTTTAATTGCTTTGTTCTTATATAGTTGAAGGGGGAATTCATGCTATTTGTAATATGTTGCTGTTACTTTTCTTTAAAATACTGGACACAGATTTTTCTTCAACCATTCATTCAGTGCAGTTCTAAAACTTCATTTTACTCCCCTTGATTTTATCATAGATCAGTAGTGTGTGTTAAACATGTCAAAAGATCTCCGTGACCTTGAGATGGCAAGAGGCAAACCAACATTTCATTCATTATGTTTCTGAATTAGAAAAAAGTAAATCCAGACTTACAAGTAGAAGTAAAGCCTAGTATTCGAGCAAGAAAAATTCAAGAAGAGAAGATGAGGAAACAGATGCAGAAAGAAGAATACTGGAGAAGGAGAGAAGAGGAAGAACGCTGGAGGATGGAAATGAGGTAATGCATTCTCTTTTATCAATGAATGAAACAGCTTGCAGTCAGGTTATCTAAAACTAACTCTGCTTCTATAGTTACTTATTTTGAATACTTGTTTTGGGAACTCTGTACTATCTTGTTTTAAATTTTTATTATCCCTATGGGCTTTTTATTTGTTTTTTGTTTGCTAGTGTTCAAACCCTCTAAGGAATGTAGACTTACTAGAATTATTTGCTATAAATTCAGGCCCACTTTCAAAATAACCATTCATTTTAGATACCCTCTCGAGTTCACTGCTATTTGCTCATGACTACTAGAAATGAGTTAGTGAGGACATCCAAGAATTTATTTAGAAGGGTTGGAAATATTAGCTGCTATATCAAGAGAATACTGATGCACTTCAGGCGATATGAAGAGGACATGTACTGGAGGAGAAAAGAGGAAGAGCAGCATCACTGGGATGACCGTCGCAGAACACCAGATAGAGGATATCCTCATGGTCCTCCAGGACCTCTAGGCCTGCTAGGTGTTAGACCAGGAGTGCCTCCTCAGCCCCAAGGACCAGCTGTGAGTTTCTTAACTGGGGAGGGGGGAGGGGAGAATCATACTTACCAGGAGGCACAATTAAGAACTATAAATTATTCAGTGCTACTTCAGTTGTCTCCAGTGTTTCTTAATATTAAGTATTGGAAAAACAAAGAAAAAAAATATTAATGAAACTGCGTAGGTGGACCTGTCTTCCAAAATAAATCCACTTACATGATGAAAGGATGCCTTGAAGGCAAATATTGCTTCTTCTGAAATACAATCTGTCATGGTTTAAGCCCAGCCAGAACTCACACAGTTCGCTCACTCACTCCCCCCTCTTTCTTCCCCCCACTCATGGGAGGAGAACCAAAAGAATGCATCTCCCACAGGTTGAGATAAGAACAGTCCAGTAACTAAGGTGTAACACAAACCACTACTGGTACCTCCAATAATAATAATGACAAGGAAAACAAGGGAAGAGAATACAACCGCTCACCACCCGCCGACCAATACCCAGCCCGACCCAGCAGTGATCTAACCCTTCCGGATAACTGCCCCCAGTTTATATAGTGGGCATGATGTGCTGTGGTATGGAATACCTCTTTGGTCCATTTGGGTCAGGTATCCTCTCTCTGCTTCCTCCCAGCTTCCCCTCCTCCCTGGCAGAGCATGAGGCTCAGAGTGTCCTTGGTCTGAATAAACATCTGAGCATTAACTAAAAACATCGGTGTTATCAGCGCTGTTCCCAGGCCAAAAGTCAAAAACACAGGACTGCACCAGCTACTAAAGGAGAAAAAAGGACTGCTACTGCTGAATCCAGGACACAATTATAGAATACCAAGTTGGAATGGACCTCAAGGATCATCTGGTCCAACCTTTCTTGCCAAAGCATGACCTAGACTAAATGTCTCAGCACCCTGTCCAGCCAAATCTTATAAAATACCCAGTGCATGACGTGCTGTGGTATGGAATATCCCTTTTTGCTAGTTCAGGTCAGGTGCCTTGGCTGTGCTCCCTCCTGGCTTCTTGTGCCACTCCTCACTGACAGAGCATGAGAGACTGAGAAGTCCTTGATCAGGGTAAGCATTACTTAGCAACAACTAAAATATTGGCTTGTAATCAGCATTATTCTCAGACTACAGCCAAAACACAACACTTTACTAGCTATTAGGAAAAAAATTAACTATCCCAGCTGAAAACAGGACAGTCTAGTTGCAGATTTTTGCTCCAGAATAAGTTTGAAGTCCTACTCAGTATTGTCCCTATCTTCCTGTTGTCCACCAGTACAAGTCTCAATTATGTTTAGTGATACTTTAAGCTTGGGCTAGTAGGCCTGCGTGGATTACAGCCCTAACACCTCTGAAAGACAGAATACTTTTGAAACCAGAAGAGGTAACTCGGGCAAACACTGAAGACAAAAGTAATTAGAAGTACTAGCAAATATGAAAGAAACACTCCACCCTCAAGCAATTTACCAATAGCCAACTTATCCATCCACAGCATTTCACCTTCCTTTGCTGTTCTGCACAAGTCTCAAATATCCTGTAACATCATGCACTGCAGTTGAATGCCAAACTAGCTATAATTRCAAGAGTTTACTTCCATACATATAGCCGCCTAGAAGACTGCATCTTAACTTAAACTCACAGGCATTGGGATTGGTTCTGGACCCTAACTGCTACAAATGTCTATCTGTGAAGGCTCTCCACGCTTAGAATCGCTATCAAGTAGTGTGAATATTACTAAGTTAACAAATCACTCATAACTACCAGGAATCTCCTATCTGTGACCTGTCTCATTAGAGCAGCAACACAGTATGAACATCACTAGGATGAAACTCAGACACTCAAAGATTCTTTACCTTATCTTAACAGAAACCAAAAAAGGTTGAGACCACATTTGCACACTTCTCTGTCCAAACATCAATGTCCCTATCCCTCCATCAGTATCCCCACATTTCAGTCAGACAACTTTAAAATAAAAACATAACTACACCTCTTTTCCAGCACTGAATCAAGAATGCTAATACTTTTTATGCATGAAAGCCAAGCCAGTATTAGGTTGTTCATTTCAAACTGAACGCAGTGACTGAGGTGGCCTAAAAAGTATGCACAAAGTAAAGAGGACTAGTATCACCAAATTCCAAATATATTTCAGGCACCTGAATAGATGGATTAATAGTTACTTAAGTAACAGATGAGTTTTGCACTGCACACAGGCTTATAACCTTAGGCCCCAATACCACCACTAACAGAAAGTACAAATGTACTGCAATATTCAGAAATTTTTCCTGTATCAGTATTTGCATAATCTAATGCCTCTCTCATTAAGTCATGATGTTATTACTGGGTAGTGCACACAGAATTTTGAATGAGCAGCACAGCAGGAAATTTTATGCAGTGACAACACTGAAATAAAGAAGAATGCTTCTAATCCATTATTTACAGGTTTAAAAGGGCACAGCTCTTTTGTTGCCTTTGATTATGAAATGAGTTAAGATTTCAAATATGCTTTATGAAAACTAGTATTTATGAACTAATAAAACCAGACATCTATTCCATTCCTTATCTAGTCAATTTAGGAAACTATACTGCTTACACCTTTACAACAGTAAATACACTATCAACTCCTTCACACACTACTTGAATTTCCTAAATCCAAGAGCTAACATCTGAGCAGCTACCAATCTGGCCTTTATAACTGCTTCAAATATCAGTATTTAATGTTAAGACTACACTCCTTGGACAAATTTTAATTAAAATTTTACGTGAAGGATGAAGGAGTATTTCAATGATCCACCATGGCCACACAAACTAGAATCACAGGAAGACACAGTGATTTCTATGCCAATAACAGCTTCATCATCTTTTCAACTGTTAATGTTAAGAAGCTATTTTCTTGAACCCAATAGTTCTAATACATTGTCCCTTCACTACTATCAATGCAAATTAGAATACTGTCATTTTGAGAAACTAGAATTCCAACAGAGTCTATACTGATCTACAGCAAGTCTAGAATTAAATACAGCACCTTTCAAATGTTTAGTTAGCATAGCAGATTTTTCTCCTTTGAAATTATTTCTCAGAAACTATTTAGACTCTGATGCAAATTTGCTTTTTTCTTCTGCATTTCTCCAGATGAAGACTTAACAGTTTCATACTTTGAGAAATTCCAAGAAAGGCTTGTGTCCTAACAAGAATTGCACAGATACTTTGCACTTAACTAAGTGCTGAAATCAACAGGTTTCAATATATTATCATTAGGGAGCACTGACTGAGATTCTTTTAAAGTTGCAGGGTAAAGTTCTCCCAGTGCATCAGATTTTTTGGCAGAATTTTTGTCAAGAGAGAACCCCAAAAAATGTGATTAATAATGTGTTTATTAAGAAAGTTTCTAAGATTCTGTTACTTGCTATAAGAACTACTGCACTAGGACTTCTAAATGGCATATATCAAAAAACTAAGATCTTCTGATTCTTCTTCAGTCTGATGTGCCCTCCTAAAACAACTTGCTATTTTGAGCAACTTTATTAAAATCCATGGATTATTCCTGGGGCCAGATTTTTTTTTTTTTTTGAGACTCACCTACACATTAACTATACAAATAAACATCAATTCATATTCCCTATTATCCTAGTTTCTAATGACACAGCAATTTTGTTATTCTATAAACTGTTACTTTGAATACTGGTAACAATCTTAGAGGACTTGTTGCAATATTAAATCTTTTATTATCTTCCCCTGCTGTCGTGGTTTAAGCCTCTCTAACCACGCAGCCCCTTCTCTCACTCACTTCCCCCTCTTTCTTTCCCCCGCTCCCAAAGGGATGGGAAGGAGAATCGAAAAGAATGCAACTCCCACAGGTTGAGATAAGAACAGTTTAGTAACTAAAGTATAACACAGATCACTACTGCTACCACCAATAATAATAATGACAAGAGAAATACAAGGAAAGAATACAATTCTCACCACCTAATACCAAGCCCTACCACGCAGTGCACCCCCACCCTTCTGGGTCTCTGCTCTCCATCCTGGGCATGACGTGCTGTGGTATGGAATAACCTCTTTGGTCAGTTTGGGTCAGGTGTCCTGTCTCTGCTTCCTCCTGGCTTCCCCTCCTCCCTGGCAGAGCATGAAACTCAGAAAGTCCTTGGTCAGACCAAAACATCACTAAGCAGTAACCGAAACACTGGTGTTATCAGCACTGTTCCCAGGCCCAAAATCAAAAACACAGCATTGCACTAGCTACCAAGAAGCAGAAAAATGACTGCTGCTGCTGAACCCATGACACCTGCCACCAACATCTTCCTCAAACATACTAGAGTGGAATATACATTTTGTAGCACTCTAAACAAGCTACTAAAGACCTGCCAAATCTGCTTCATCAACGTAAGCTCCTTTTTAGACATTTTTAAGTGACTCCCATGTTTTCTGCTCAAAACATTAAACTCATTCATATGAAAGGACTGCCCTAACACAAATTACTGTGTATCTTCACTTTCAGATGCTGTAAACATACAAACCATTTATAAGTTGCAGCCTTTTACTTATAAGCAAATGGAACAGTACCTTGTGCTTGTGACAGCAAAGGAAAAAGCTTCTTTCAATCATTATTTTTATTTTCTCAAGGACACATTTAGGATTAAATATGAAAACAATTTTCAACTTGAAATTTATTCCAGCTATTTGTTTTATATTGCAATTTAAAAGGAAATTTCAAATTAGTTGTTCAGCTTCTTAAGTCTATAGACCACCTCATTCCACAATAAAAGGAATAATAATTTTTAAAAATTAATCTCCACTTCAAAATTGCAGGTATGTAGATCTCAGTTTATTATTCACTTAAAGATTATTTACTTAATAAAAAAAAAAAAACAACAAACCAACTCTATGCTACTTAGAAACTCCTTCATACCCCATGACAACCCAGTTTCAAATTTCACTATAACTGTCAAGTAAAACATAAATATACTGTGAACATCTTATCTTAAAAGAAGACATGCTAAGCTTAAACCTCTCCTTTAAGTATTATACATTAGAGTAAATGAAAATTGGTGTACTTTATGTCCATTTCAAGGAAAGACTAGATTGGGAGTCATTCCAAGACCACTATAAAACTGTATACTCCCAAAACTATGTAAGGTATGCAATTTTGATTAGTTAGTTAACAGTAGCACACATCTGCATACATTTGTTAATAACCCCTAATATATTTGCTTTATTCTTCTGCTTTTCCCACTAACCAAGAGTTAGGAGTCAGGGAAGATCTTTATCACAGACTTATTATTTCAGAAAAAGCAAAATAATAGATGCTACCAATTACTTTTTAACACACATAATTTGGATGCACAAAGAGTGCAAAGATACAAAGATTTAAGGTGGTATGTCTATACAAATTTATGGTTACAAGCCCCTGAGCTCCACCATAAGTCCTGGTCTTAGATATCAAAGTAGGCAATCTTTTTAAAATGTGCCTGGCCCCGAAAGTGCCTTCGCTATTTTTTGAGACATTAATTATAACATTGCTTCAGTGGAATGACAGAGTCCCCTGTATTTTCTGATGCTTCAGCTCTTCCCTTATTCATCCAGTCTTACATAGGTTGGGTTGGTGCAAGCCCGTCCTCCCACACTGACATAGGGGGAGGTAAAGACTTAGGGAGCATACCCCATCTTCCCTGAAGCTGAAGGGCTAGGGGGTAACAGACAGTAACTCGCTGGTGTTGCTGACTGTAAGTAGCCATTTAAATTTAAGGGCCTTGGGACCTGATGCTGCCGCTCATTCTCTTCCTCCTCCGTGGTGCCCGGCTCCACCTCCCCACCTTTACACCAGTAGGGATAAATGAAGACCCTTACCAGGAGGGACGATAAAAAACACACCCGCGGCAGGGCAGTCAAGCACATGGGTCCCAAGCACAACCATCCCGGAAAAGCGGGGAGCAGAAGAGACCCCCGTACGGGGAATGGGAAGAATCCCGAGCACTCACCCCCGAAGGGGCAAGGAGATCCCAGTCTGGGACGCGGGACCGGAGGCGAAGAGGGTGGCTCCGGACCCGGACAGGGGGGAGGAGCGGGGCAGGACAGTGAGGGGTCACGGCGGTTACCTATACTGGGCAGCCCCGCTATGGGTGAAACCAAAGTAGTTGCCGGTGGCCATTTTGGCATCTTCTCCCAGCCGGCTGGGCACTGTAGCGACGATAACCAGGCGACAACGACGACGGCAGCAGCGGCGGCGGCCGAGGTCATGACAGGAGGTCCGGGGGGAGGGGAAGGGGGGGGGGAAGGGGGGGAGGATAAGGGACAAACAAGAGACGAAAAGAGCGCGCGAGCGCCAGGTCAGACACGACGCCTAAGACCCACCTCCCCCACCCCGTGCGTAGGCTGCATCCCCTCCCCCTCACCGCCGCTCCCCCGGCGAACACGAACACACATAACCACCGAGCGCCGTTACTTACCATAGGTGAATGAAACTACCGGACATATAGGAATCATGAGTCCAAGCTAGCAGCGAAAACAGCGACTGAACGCTGAACTATCACTATATTCTCCTCCGCACCCACTCCGTTCCCCCCCACGCACACCTACAGCGGAGTGCAGCCGGACCGGAGCCACACGCACACGCGAAATGTGTGAGAGGTCACTGGGAATTGTAGTCCGACCCAAACCCATGCCACTTTCACCCCCTTCGCAGACGAGGGCGCTTAGTGCCGCGAGAGCGAATCATGTGCGCATGTGCGAGATGCGCAAAGGCTCTTGGGAGCTGGAGTCCTTCTCCCTGAGGCCCAGGAACGACGGAGAGCTTCTCTTAGAGGACCGCTGCACGTAGCGCCCGTCTGCCCCCTTCCATTAATGGAATATTTGGTGGAACAGGTCATCACCACCCTTGCCACATACTGGTGTTTGTCCTCACACACATACTGCATGTGTCAATATTTACCAGCTTTCCTATGCAAACACATTATCAAGTGAAGACTGACATACACAGCAGGTATCTAGTTAGCAATCCTGCAAGGCCACAGAGCTAGTGCACATGTGCAGAGTTCACAGTGATACCAAATTAAACAAGTATTTCATTGTGTATAGAGGCATAGTCATGGACAAGGCTACAAGGATCTTCAAGATGTAATAAATGTAGACCATTAATTTGCTGAAAGTTGTAATAATGAAGAGAGGAAAAGCACTAAGGGTTTATACTCATTATAGTTGAGCAGTCACATACGGTGTGTATATGATAACTATGTAACCRTTAGGTTAGATAAACCCAAATGTCCCTGAACATAGTGTCCAGAAATGCTGATACAGCTACAAAATTGTGTTAAATTGCAGAAGGGCCCCAATTATGCTGGGCTGCATCCTGCCCCTTATCTATAGGGCTGTAAATTCCCAAGGACAGTCAAGAGGGGGGGTGGAAGAACCAGCAAAGGACATGCGCGAGGGAAGAAGGTAAAAAGTTCAACCTCAAGAAGTCTGTATAAAGGTCACTGAGGAAGACTCTTACTTCATCCGGAGACCCTCGCCCAAGACCACCAGGAAGCTGTGCGCATGCGGGAAGGACTTGCAAAATTAATTAGCATACGAAGCGGGAGCAAATTTACATATTACGATATCCTAATGAATATGCATGTATAGGCTCTATAAAAGAAGTAACTGTATAATCCTCGGTGTGCTTGTTGCTGGAGCAGTGACTCCCCGCGCACCCAGCGCTGCTTTGCTTATTGCCTTTTTGTATTAAAATTACAATAAATTACCTTTGATTTTATAATTGGACTACGATCATTTATAACAAAGATAAGGAAGGCATGCAGCAAAAAGATCAGATGTCTTCTTTCAAATTGATGTGGGCCTTCCTCCTGTCGATAAGGCCGGAGAAATAGGTAAACAGATGCAAAAGAAAACAGCTACAGGAGCCTCTCATGGTCATAAATTAGCCCAAACAAGAACATGTAGTTAATTGGCAAGACTAAACGCACATTATGTTATAAACACTAATATTGTTTTAAAAAAAACCAACATCAGCACCGACATTAGCAGCCAATTTCTTTATTGTGCTCATTGATGGGAGATAAGCAAGCAGTGATGGGTGTGTGGGGAGTCATCACTCCACCCAAGCCCCACACGGAGGAGTTAAGCGAGCAGACATTTATTACACACAAACATGCATATTCAGTAGGTTTCAGAGAGAGAAGCAGGGATATTACAATTAGTTTAGGTACTCATTATCATAAGTCCCCTCCCTTTTGGCGCTTGCGCACTGTCCTCCGACAGTCGTGGGCAGGGGTCTTCAAGATGAAGTAAGCAGTCTTCCTCAGGTTGCACTTTTCACCTTTAGCACGGTTGAATGCCCTAGTTGTCCCAATTAGCTGAAATCAGCCGAATTGGCGAGTTTCTGGCAGCTAGCAAAGATTTAGAGTAGTGCGATTTCCTTACAAGTGATAAGCAACACCATATGAGCAGATAAGGAGTGTTTGAAGCTTAGCAGATGCCCAGGAGGCACTGTTTTCAGGCTGACTGCTAAGTAGAAGGGCTACTAAATCTTATTATCACATCACAGACTTACAGCACAAGCATTGTTCTAAAAGCTAACAGATAAGTAGAAGGGCCATTAAAGCTTATTATAACATCACAGAAGTGATAAAAGATCACGGATAAATTTTAAATATAAATTTATTAAGCAAATAAATTTCGCTTTATTTCACGTCTCGCATCCCTTTTATAGTCTACTAAGTGCTAAGCAGTAACTTTCCACTCTTATTTCCTTATCATCCTGATTCAGCAAAACTATTAAGGGTCACAAATATTTACATCGTTTGGTCTGTTTCTGAGATGTACATCCTGCTTTATCATCTTGCAAACTGCCTGCTTTGTTTTGCTATCCGATCTTAACACTTCATTGTTCTCTTTTCTCAAGGCTTAGGCCCTACCAGGGCCTTAACACCTGGTGTTTTCTTCACTGTTCCTAAGGCTTAAGCCAGACCAGGGTGATAATGCCTGGATCCATTTCGTTAACTATTTCTATCCCATCACCCACAGTTTCTTGTTATCCTTTTCCAATGCTAATAGGATAGGATCCTTAGGTATATTCATACACCCCTTTCGCAAATCCAAATTATTCTGCAAATCAGAGAATAAATCAACACATGGCAATTCATCCCACTTTGCCTCCCTCCGGCAAAACAGTGTCAATTAAAAATTGCATTATAATCAATAGTTCCATTAACAAGCCATTCCTCCCAACCTTCTAACTTATACATTGGACACAAATGTACATGTCAAGGGGTCACCCCCAAACTTCTTCCAGTACCTCAGGATACAACCTAAAGGGTAATGCTTCAGAATCCCTTCTCCTCGGGATTGCCAAGATTGCCCTGCAGCACCCATTGTGGCACCCAAAATTCCAAAACCTGAGCTGTACTCCAGGCATCCCTGTAGTAGTGTACAGTGTTACCCAATGCCAGCAGCAAACCTGTACCAAACCCTTTTAGCCCAACACTGTGTACTATCACCAAGTGCAACTTACATGCAGGCAAATATCTTAAAGTTAATGCTTTTTACCTGTGGTAAAAATGCTTTTTACAGTGCTGTGGTTTTGACTTTCAGCCTGGGAACAATGCTGGTAACACCGATGTTTTTAGCTGTTGCTAAGTAATGTTTACTCTGACCAAGGACTTTCTGAGTCTCATGCTCTGCCAGGGAGGAGGGGCAGCCAGGAGGAAGCTGAGGCAGGACACTTGACCAAATCTAGCCAAAGAGGTATTCCATACCACAGCATGTCATGCCCAGTATATAAACTGAGGGCAGTTACCCGGAAGAGCTAGATTGCTGGTCGGGTCGGGCTGGGCATCGGTTGGTGAGTGGTGAGTGGTTGTATTCTCTTCCCTTGTTATTTCCCTTATTGTTATTATTATTGGTGGTAGCAGTAGTGGTTTTGTGTTATACCTTAGTTACTGGACTGTTCTTATCTCAACCTGTGGGAGTTACATTCTTCGATTCTCCTCCCCATCCCTCCGGGAGTGGGAGGGGAGGAAGGTGGGGGGGAGTGAGTGAGTGGCTGTATGGTTCTGGGTTTCCAGCTGGTCTTAAACCACAACAGTTCTTTGTGGCGCCCAACGTGGTGCACGAAGGGTTGAGATAATAACAGATCTGACCAGAGTGTATCTAATCATATTTGTGATAAACATTCGTTGTTTCGGATTAATAGTCACTCGTCACAATGCTGATTTATTGGCTCTCAAAGTTGTTGCTCTTGATCTCACAGTTTCAGCATGTCATACCTTACTTACAGCCAGTATTTGCTGGTTTAGTGTTTATCAACTGGGGGGCTTGGGCTAAGGTTTTTGTTTCCCTGTGCTTTATGGTAATGACTTGTAATACAATAGACTTAGTGATCATGAAACTGATCTGCCTTGCATTCCCAGCGTGGTCATCACCTCTATACTATGGGAGGTATATAATAGAAGTGTTTAGCAATTACACATCTTTTGTTTCCTCCTCGGGTGGTCAACATGTGAAGGAGACATTCCCTTACATTCCCAGCCCCCCCCCCACCAGACTATTTACAGCATCATTTGAGAGTTTTGAAGGTTTTGAATGGCCTTTGGGTACCCTTGAGACCTGCCTGATGACTGTGATGGGGATCACCATGTTGGCACGCATACAGAGAGTGTTTTACCCACGACCATTTCGTCTGATCTCGAAAGTTAAGCAGAGCCGGGTTTGGGTCTTGTCTAGTGTTTAACAATGATATAGGAGCACCAAGAGATTTTCCCCGAGGCTGGACAGTCATGAGTGGCAGAGTGTGTGGGATAGTATGGGAAAGTATCTAGGCCAGTGGGCCCCTCCAGTGCGTTGGAACTTCACCACTGAACAAGTGCAAAATCCAGAAAAAATAGTAAAACACATAAATGAGGTGTGTTGTCATTCTGGTCATACCAGAGAGGGACAAATCATGGCAACATGCTGGAGCTTGGCCTATACTTCCAGAGCCCTGTTCAACACTATCCAGCACCTTCAGAGGGAAAAAAATGTCTCTGGATCTGATGGCAACGCAACAGACAATGCAGCTACTCCAACTCTAAATACAGCAGCTACACCAACCCTAGTGACAAGTACAGCAGCTACTCAAACTCTGACTACAACAGATAACGCAGCTACTCCAACTCCAAGTACAGCAACTACACCGACCCCAGCGACAAGTACAGCAGCTACTCAAACTCTGACAGTAACAGACAGCGCAGCTACTCAGCAGCTTAATAAGGATTGGTCCATGCACTAAGGAATGATATCTCTCTCTTTATGTGTGTGTGGATGTGTATATATATATACATGAGACAAGAGTGATGGTATATTGAAAAATGTAGAATCTAAGCATGATGTGAATGGTATGGAATAAGGAGTGGATACTGTCCTCGGTTCAGCAGTAGCAGTCATTTTTCTCCATCTTAGTAACTGGTGCAGTGCTGTGGTTTTGACTTTCAGCCTGGGAACAATGCTGGTAACACCGATGTTTTTAGCTGTTGCTAAGTAATATTTACTCTGACCAAGGACTTTCTGAGYCTCATGCTCTGCCAGGGAGGAGGGGACGCCAGGAGGAAGCAGAGACAGGACACCTGATCCAAACTAGCCAAAGAGGTATTCCATACCACAGCACGTCATGCCCAGTATATGAACCTGAGGGCAGTTACCTTGAAGGGCTTGATTGCTGCTTGGGTCAGTCTGGGTATTGGTTGGCTTGTGGTGAGCGGTTGTATTCTCTTCCCTTGTTATTTCCCTTATCATTTTTATTATTGGTGATAGCAGTAGTGGTTTTGTGTTATACCTTATTTACTGGACTGTTGTTATCTCAGCCCGTGGGAGTTACATTCTTTTGATTCTCCTCCCCATCCCTCCGGGAGCGGGGGGAGGAAGGCCAGAGGGGGAGTAAGTGAGCGGCTACACGGTTCTGAGTTACAGGCTGGGCTTTAACCACGACACATCCCTTCCCTCCAGTGTGTCAAGCACACCACATAGCTTGGTGTCGTCAGCAAACTTGATGAGGGCGCACTCAATCCCACTGTCCATGTTGCTGACGATGTTGAACAGGATCGGTCCCAACACTGACCCCTGAGGGACGCCACTCATCACTGGGATCCATGTGAATATTGAACTGTTGACCACAACTCTCTGTGTGCAGCCATCCAGCCAATTCTTTATCCATCGTGTGGAATATCTATCAAATCTATGTCTCTCCAATTTAGAGACAAGCATGTTGTGCAGGACTGTGTCAAACATTTTCCACAAGTCCAGGTAAACAATGTCAGTTGCTGTGCCCCTATCCATCAGTTCTGTAACTCCATCATAGAAGGCCACCAAACTGGTCAGGCATGATTTCCCCTTAGTGAAGCCATGATGGCTGTTACCAGTCATGTGCTGTAGCATGGTTTCCAGGAGAATCTGCTCCATGATCCTGCCAGGCACAGAGGTGAGACTGATTGCTCTGTAGTTCCCCAGGTCTTCCACTTTCCCCTTTGTAAAAATGGGGCATATATTTCCCTTTTTCCAGTCATTGGGAACTTCACCTGACTGCCATGATTTTTCAAATATGATGGATAGTAGCTCAGTAACTTCATCCRCCAGCTCCCTCAGGACCTGTGGATGGATTTCATCAGGTCCCATGGACTTGTGCACATTCAGGTTCCTAAGATGATCTCGAACCTGATCCTCTCCTCCAAGGGGCCTAAGGTCTTCATTCTCACAGTCCCTGCATCTGCCTTTCAGGACTTGGGTGGTATGGTCAGAGCACTTGCCAGTGAAGACTGAGGCAAAGAAGTCATTGAGAACCTCAGCCTTCTCCAAATCCAGGGTAGCCAGTTCTCCCATTAGCTTCCAGAGAGAGCCCACATTATCCCTAGTCTGTCTTTTCTTTGTGACATAGCTATAGAAACCCTCCTTGTTATCCTTGACATCCCTGGCCAGACTCAATTCTATCTGGGCCTTAGTTTTCCTGACCTAATATCTAGCTTCCCAGACAATGTCCCTGTATTTTCCCAGGCTGCCTGTCCTCGCTTCCACCTTTTATAAGCTTCTTTTCTCCTTCTGAGATTTTTCAGCAGTTCCTTGTCCATCCGTGGAGGCCTCCTGGCTTTCTTGCCCCATTTCCTTCTTGTCAGGATGCATTGCTCCTGAGCTTAGAGCAGGTGATCCTTGAATATTAACCATCATTCTTGGGCTCCTCTGCCCTCTAGGGCTTTATCCCATGGAACCTTACTGACCAGGTTCCTGAAGAGGTCTAAGTCTGCTCTCTTGAAATCCAGGTCAGTGATCTTGCTGCATGCCCTTCTCACTGTCCTAATRATCTCGAACTGCACCATCTCCTGATCACTGCAGCCAAGGCTGCCTTGGAGCATCCCATTCTCCACCAGCCTCTCCCTGTTGGTGAGCACGAGGTCAGTCATGGCACCTCTCCTTGTCGGCTCCTCTGTCACTTGCATGAGCAAGTTCTCATCCACACAGTCAAGTAACCTCCTGGATTGCTTGTTCCCTGTTCCCTGCCATGCTGTCCCTCCAACAGATATTGGTGTGATTGAAGTTCTCCATGAGGATCAGGCCTTGTGAGTGTGAGGCTGCTCCTATCTGTCTTTAGAGAGCTTCACCCATACAGTCCTCCTGATTAGGTGGCCTGTAGCAGACCCCTGCAGTAATGTCTCACTTCTTATAGAAACGGGTTAGGATGTCTTTCCATGGGGTTGTTGTGGTACAAGCTAGGGTCTGGCGGCCGGAAGATGTCGTGCTGTACGGAAAGACAGGACTCCTCCCCTAAGAGCCAACAGCGTTTACGTTATGATGTAAGCACACGGAAGTGACGTTGTAAACCGTGGATATATAATGTTGTGTTTTTCCTGTAATAAACGCCATTTTGCTGTTCACCATATTGGTGTGTATGAGCTAATGGACCGARCGGCCAGGGGTTGGTCGCCGTGCCGTTCCTGAACCAGGTCGCCACGCCTCCGTGAGGCAACAGGGGTCAGGATTAAGATCAGCCCTTCTACTCTGTCTGGAGACTGGATCAGCAACTGTCCTGGAAGAAACCCCATTGATGGTTATTTTTCCTTGCAATTTATGTGTCTCTAGGGTTGAGGTAGGCTTTCCATTCCACTTCCTCATGTCCTGTCCATAGTCCCACTGGTAAAACCACAGGGTACCCTATGGTGTGTATCTTCTATATCTTCCCTCTTGAGCAGAAGGACACTGTTAATAGCTGAGATACTGGTCCATACACATGGGGAGTAGGATATATCCTTGTCAAGTCACTGGACCAGTTTCTCCACAGCCGAGACAAGGGAGGAAGAGAGATTTTCATTGTATTGCCAGAGCTGGCAGTTAACTTCATCAGTGCCTCTTCGTCTCTCCAGCTCATTCCTGCAAATGAGTTGGCATACGACGATGGTGGACTTCATACCAAGTTCTACCAAATGGGTCATGTGCATTGGACTTCGTCTGGGTCTGTGGGTAACTGTGCATTGTTCGGGTCATAATAGATCATCTCTAGTATGGCTAATTCCCTCAGGTACTGAATACCTCTCTCCATTGCTGTCCACTTCCCTGGGTTACATACATCTTCCTTGAAGGGATGCCTTTCTTTCACAGCCTCTAGAGGCTGAGGACTTGTGTCTCTCTCCCAATCACCTTGTCAAGGCCACCTTTCCTAGCAAGTGAACCCAGGTGCTTGGCCTCCCTACCCACTAATTCAGAACTGCTAGCACCATGTCATGGTTTAAGCCCAACTGGTAACTCAGAACCATGCAGCCGCTTGCTCACTCCCACCCCCGCTTTCCTCCCCCTGCTCCCAGAGGGACAGGGAGGAGAATCGAAAGAATGTAAATCCCATGGGTTAAGATAATAACAGTCCAGTAACTAAGGTATAATACAAAACTACTACTGCTACCACCAATAATAATAATGATAGGGGAAATAACAAGGGAAGTGAATACAGCCGCTCACCACCCGCCGACCGACACACAGCCCAACACAGGCAATGATGTGGGCCTTCCAGGTAACTCCCCCTAGTTTATATACTGGGCATGATGTGCTGTGGTATGGAATACCCCTTTGGCTAGATTGGATCAGGTGTCCTGTCTCTGCTTCCTCCCGGCTTCCCCTCCTCCCTGGCAGAGCATGAGACTGACAAAGTCCCTGGTCAGAGTAAACATTACTTAACAACAAGTAAAACCATGGTGTTACCAGCATTGTTCCCAGGCTGACAGTCAAAAACACAGCACTGCACCAGCTACTAAGACGGAGAAAAATGACTGCTACTGCTGAACCGAGGACAGTATCCACCCCTTATTCCATACCATTCACATCATACTCAGATCCCACATTTTTCAATATACCGTCACTCTTGTCTCATATATATATATACACACACACATACACCCACACACAAAGAGAGATACCATTCCTTAGTCCATGGACCAATCCCTGTAAAGGTGCTGAATTCATCCAGTCCATGATGTCAGGCTCCATCTCTTGTAACTCTTTTTCAGGGCAGGAGAGGCGGTGTGCAGTGTTGGATTGTTGCCTGCTGATGACACTGGCAAACTCGTCTGGTCACTGCTAAGCTCACCTGGTTTTGTCAAAGTTCATTCTTTGTTGAAGTGATGATTGGAGGGAAGTCAGGGTCAGTCGCTGGTGACCTGAAGACATCTAGTCGGTGAGCTATAAAAGTGTTATATTGCAGGCATCAGCATACAACTGAGTTCATTGGCTGTTTCCCACAAAATCAAATCCCCTTGTGGTACACATCAGATTTCCCCATCTTCCCACATTTACCCACCAAGTATATCTGGGTCAGGTGTGTGGGATAGTATGGGCAAGTATCTTGGCTTTGGAACTTCACCACTGAACAAGTGCAAAATCCAGAAAAAATAGTAAAACACGTAAATGAGGTGTGTTGTCATTCTGGTCATACCAGAGAGGGACAAATCATGGCAACATGCTGGAGCTTGGCCTATACTTCCAGAGCCCTGTTCAACACTATCCAGCACCTTCAGAGGGAAAAAAATGTCTCTGGATCTGATGGCAAAGCAACAGACAATGCAGCTACTCCAACTCTAAATATAGCAGCTACACCAACCCTAGTGACAAGTACAGCAGCTACTCAAACTCTGACTACAACAGACAACGTAGCTACTCCAACTCCAAGTACAGCAACTACACTGACCCCAGCGACAAGTACAGCAGCTACCCAAACCCCGACAGTGACAGTGCAGCTGCTGGTGCTACTCAAACCCCAAGCACAGTGGCTGCAACAACCCAAGCAACAGATACTGCAGCCACTTGAGCCACAGTGATAATCACTGCAGCTAAACCAGAGGACCAATTCATGCCAATATCAGTTGCCCCTGTACACAAGGGGAAAAGCAAAAAAGAGGCAAGAAACATGAAGAAGAAAGATTTAGAAACAATGCATTTACTACACGGGACAGCATCTGTTCAGGAGTTATAATTATGTGTTTCAGAGGAAGAGGAAGAGGAAGAAGAAGAGGTGACTTCTCGATCCCAGACCGCAACCTAGCTACGGAATATGCAAAAAGATTTTACCCATCATCCAGGGGAGCACATCATGACCTGGTTGCTCCGATGCCAGGACAATGGGCTGATGGTCACAAACTAGAAGGTAGTGAAGCTGAGCAGCTGGGATCACTTGCTAGGGAAGGGGGAATTGACTAAGTAATTGCAAAAGAGAAACAGCCCCTCAGCCTTTGTAGGCAGCTCTTGACAGCACTGAAAGAAAGGTTTCCATACAAGGACGATGTTATGAGTCATTCTGCCAAGTGGACTACTCTAGAGAAAGGCATCCAGTCTTTGAGGGAATCAGCCATTGTAGAGATGATCTATCACAGGCCGGATGACGGGAAAGGTCCCATAGATCCAGATGAAGTCAAGTGTACACGACCCATGTGGCAGAAATTTACACGGAATGCACTGTCATCATATGCCCATTCATTGACAGCAATAACCTGGAATGACATAGTACCACCAACAGTGGATGAAATGGTTCGTAAACTCCAAGAGTCTGAAGACAATCTCACCCCTTCCATCATCTCAGCTATCCAGCTCCCCACATGTACCAACCCACGTCTCAGCTATTAACAAGCGGAGTCCTCGAGAGAGAGGGGATATAGGAGGTACACACCACGGGCCACCCTATGGTTTTACCTACAGGATTACAGGGAAGACATGAGTAAGTGGGATGGAAAGCCTACCTCAGCTCTGGAGGAACGGGTGCGTGAATTGAAGAGGAGAACAAAGATCAAGGATAATCATCCCATGAAAGCTGCAGCTTCAGTCTCTGGTGAGCAGGTTCCCAGATGGAGTAGAAGAGCTGATTTTACTCCAGCTCCTGTGATAAAGACTAATCCCTGTCAACAAGACATGACCAGTGTTGTGATCACTATTAGAGGGGCCCCGCCTCCAGGCCGGTGGAGGTAGGGGACAATTGGATTTACTGGACTGTGTGGATCAGATGGCCTGGCACTTCAGTCCCACAGAAGTATAAGGCTCTAGTACACAGTGTACCCTGATGCCATCAAGCTGTTGAGGGGTGGAACCCATTTCTATTTCTGGAGTGACAGGAGGATCCCAAGAATTGACTGTCCTGGAGGCTGAAATCAGCCTGACTGGGAGGGAATGGCAAAAACACCCCATTGTGACTGGTCCAAAGGCTCCATGCATCCTTGGCATAGACTACCTCAGGAGAGGGTACTTCAAAGCCCCAAAAGGCTATAGTTAAGCTTCTCCTGCATATCCTTTCTAAGAAAGGGATAAAGTATGATGAACGGACTTTAAAGTCCTTACTGAGCTGGTGCCTGGACAAGGGGTTTCCAGCCGACCCTCAGAATGCTTTTAAGGTCAAGACATGGAACCAGACTGGGGAACAGTTATGGGAGGCGGTCAGCCGCGGTAACGAAGAAGACAGAGCGCTGGCTACCACCTGGAGGATTGTGTATATAGCCCTAGAGGATTTAAAAGCCGACCGCACTGCAGCAGCAGGGGTACTCACTGCTACGAGGCCAGCTTCGGCCCCTGCCCCTGCTCCAGCGCAGGTGTGAGACTTGGACTCACCACTAACGCCCCCCACGGCTGCGCTGCCAGTATATTCAAGTGTGCCCCCGTTGGGCGAGGAAGGAGGCTCAGCTGCAGATGTACATAGTGATGACATGCGGCGGCAAGGCGCTCCGCCTCCGCCTGCACAAAACACCTGTGAGCAACAGGCTGTGCTACCCACGTCATCGCCTCCTCCAGAGGGACAAAGTTGACTGTGTCCGCCAGTGCCACCTTCCGCATCCCCCTCCTCGACCAAAGACTTCTTGGCTAAAAAGCCAACTTGGGTTCAGGAGCTGCTACATAAGCTGCAAGACCTTGAGTCAGACCTGACTGAGAGCCCGCCTAGCACAGGGAAAAAGGCAGCTAGGACAGCCTTACCACCTAATGATGTTGAGGATGAGAGGGGTGGGGAATATGATCCGCATAACCACTGGAAGGGTATATTTAGACAAGCAGTCATGGAAGGGGAATTAATTTCATTGGCCTGCCCAGTAATGTTGGGGGGTCCAGGTTGGCCTAATCAATGGCAGCCTCTGTCTTGGGAATTAGCTAAGGAAGCTCGAAAGGCAGTAAAACAGAACGGCTTACATGCGCCATTCACACAAGCTATTATTAACAACATCTTTACTGGGAACTTAATGATGCCATATGATAGTCGCCAACTAATAGCTTTGTTGTTGGAACCCATGCAAGAAGAACTATGGCGCTCCCTCTGGACAGATGCCTGTGAAATAGCTGCCATAAATAATATGGATAGAGCAGATGTGGATCCATTGAAAAATGTCAATATTAGTATGCTAAGGGGTCAGGGYGAATTTGCCAATGCCCGTCTTCAAGTTCGGTTGAATTTTAAGGTCTTAAGGCAAAGTGCATAGTTAGCTAGAAAGGCTTTAAATAGGATACCGAAGAAGGGGCGTCCGGCAGGGACAGGGTGAGAATTATATGGCATTTCTGGAAAGGCTCTGGGAGGCATTGAATAGAACAGATTTGTCCGATAATGTGTGTGAACCATTAATGATGTCTCTAGCCCTCAAGAATGGTAATTCGGCCTGTAAAAGGGTGTTGCAAACATTACCTAAAACAGCCTCTCTTTCAGATATGATTGATGCCTGCGAGCATATTGGAACTCCCCAAGAACAGGTTGGGTATATGACCTCCGCCTTTGCTGCGGCCATAAGACCGTTGTTACAACAAAGTAAAGGGGATAAAGCACCGAAATGTTTTAAATGTGGAAAGTTAGGACATGTCAAAGCGCAATGCCATTCAAGGCAAATGAGCAAAGCAAAGGGAAAGAACAGTAATGAGGGGGCAGGAGTTTGCACCCGCTGTGGAAGATTTGGACATAAGGCAAGTGATTGCCGGTCCAAATTTCACAAAAATGGCACGCCATTGGAAAACATGATGGCAAGCGCAGGGGGACAGCACGTGATGACACAAGATCTGTCTCAGGCTGCTTGGATGGCAGCCCTGCCACCACAGCAGGGAGTGCAGGAGTGGACATTGAAGTAGCTAATGAGACCACGCTTGTTGACACCTGGGTACACTGTATTCCTACTAACATGACAGGACCTCTAGGTCATGGTTTGAGTGCCCTGTTACTTGGCAGATCATCCACAACGAAAAGAGGAGCATTTGTCATGCCAGGAGTGATTGATGCAGACTATACAGGGGGGATATCCGTTATGGTCTAGACACCCAACCCACCCATCATGATCCTGAAAGGGTCAAAAATTGGTCAATTAGTCCCTTTCAGAGCACATGTTCCCTTAATGGCTCTGATGGAGTGAGGGGATAAGGGTTTTGGCTCCACCGGAGCTCCAGAGTTGTACCTGGCTCTGGATATCAGTCACAACAAACCAATTGAAAAAGTTACCTTGACAAATCCAGACGGGGAATCAAAAATTGTTAAAATGTTGGTTGACACAGGTGCAGATGTCACCATTGTGAGCAGTGAAGTGTGGCCCAGCAATTGGCCCCTTGAAGCTCCACGGGTACCTGTCATGGGTGTGGCGGGAGTGCAGTCTACTCAGGTGAGTGCTAAGCTACTACAGTGTTCCACCGCTGATGGAAACACATGTTCGGTGAGGCCTTTTGTTATGAAGTTGCCCATCTTGTTACGGGGGAGAGATGTGCTTAGTCAAATAGGTGCAAGGCTAGTTACAGCTAACCAGGGTTTTGCATAGCGGCCGTTGACGGTGGGCTACCCACCTTAAAACTATCCTAGAAATCAGATAAG
This sequence comes from Aratinga solstitialis, assembly GCA_902168055.1. Taxonomy (NCBI): domain Eukaryota; kingdom Metazoa; phylum Chordata; class Aves; order Psittaciformes; family Psittacidae; genus Aratinga; species Aratinga solstitialis. Next base: position 23,022 of record CABHOG010000182.1, read on the forward strand.
CCTGTTTGGGTGGATCAATGGCCACTTACTAAGGAAAAGATAGCCCACATAGAAGAGTTAGTGCAGGAGCAGTTTCAACAGGGTCATATACAGCCATCCACGAGTCCCTGGAATACCCCAGTATTCACCATACCAAAGAAATATGGAAAATGGAGGTTATTACAGGATTTACAGAAGATAAATGATGCCATGGAAGACATGGGGGCATTACAGCCAGGATTGCCTTCCCCTGTGATGATTCCAAAAAAATGACAAATATTAATAATTGACTTCAAAGACCGTTTTTTTACCATTGCTTTGCACCCGGATGATTTTAAGAGGTTCGCATTTTCTATACCGCCAATTAACAAACAAGAACCCATGAAGAGATATCACTGGGTTGTTCTCCCGCAAGGGATGAAGAATTCTCCAACCATGTGTCAACTGTACGTTGCCTGGGCCCTGGAGCCCATACGGCAGAATCATCGAAACCTGCTGATCTACCATTACATGGATGACATCCTGATAGCAGGGGAGTCATTTGAGACGGAATCCTTAATACAAGAATTGGAATGAAAACTGCAAAAGGCTGGCTTAAAAATTGCACCAGAAAAGATCCAGCAGCAGCCAGTCTGGAAATATCTAAGCTGGGCGGTCACTGCAACTCCAATCCGGCCACAAAAGGTGATCTGCAAGACAGAAATCAAAACCTTAAATGATGTACAAAAATTGGTCGGGGACATAAATTGGGTCAGAGGCATGTGTGGAATCCCCAATGCAGACATGGCTCCTTTACTAGACCTGTTAAAGGGGGACACTTATGTTAACTCTCCCTGTCAGTTGACAACGCCTGCAGAACAAGCTGTCAATACCATAATGGATAAAGTGATGACAGCATACAGCTCCCGGTGGGACCCAGAACTATCCCTAGGGCTGATGTTACTAAACCACCCCGAGCATCCGTTTGCAATAATTATGCAATGGTCCTTGGAAAAAGATCCAGTATGTGTTTTGGAATGGATATTCTTGCCCTACCAGCCAAAGTGAACCATAACTACGCGCATTGAGGCCATAGCACAATTGATAATTAAAGGGCATCGTAGGATGATAGAAATAGCAGGAACAGAACCAGAATATATTGTGCCTTGCGTAGAAGAGTACTTGCGGTGCGCTCTCCAAAATTCTGAACCTCTGCAGATTGGTTTACTTGACTCACCGGCATCGCTAAGGGTCCATTACCCCCCACATAAGGTATTGCGGGTGTTAACAGTGGGACACATCTTAGAAGACTTGCCCAAACTCTCGCGATTCCCGGTGAAAGGGTTGACTGTGTTTACTGATGCTGGTGGAAAAGCTCAAAAGGCTGCGCTGACTTGGAAAGAACAGAATCAGTGGCATGATATAGTTCTCACCGATACTCAAGGCTCTACACAACATCTAGAACTCAGAGCAGCAATTGAGGTGTTTCAAAGCTTTCCTAGCTGCCCTGTAAACATTGTCTGTGACTCACTATATGTAGTTGGGGTAGTACAATGCATAGAACGATCAGTGCTAAAATCTGTAGCTGATGATCAACTTTTCAATCTCTTTAGAAGCTTATGGCTTTTGATGTCTAATAGACAGCATCGCTATTTTATCATGCATATTTGCAGCCATACTAATATTAACGAAGGATTGACTCAAGGAAATCAATGAACTGATCTGCTCGTCTCCCCGGCTTGGATGCCACTGCCTGTGGATAAATTTAATCAGGCAGTGCGCTCACATAATTTTTTTCACCAGAGTCCTAATATGCTACGCAGACAATTTCAACTTGCTGAAAGTGAAGCACGAGGCATTGTTCAGGCCTGTGCTGATTGTCAGCACCATACTAATGGGCTAGGCCTGGGGGTTAACCCCTGGGGTCTTAATGCCATGCAGCTTTGGCAAATGGACGTTACTCATGTTCCTGAATTTGGCAGGTTAAAACATGTACACGTATGCGTTGATACCTACTCACTCGCCATGTGGGCCACTGCACAAGTGGAAGAAACAGCTGCTCATGTGAAGCGACATATGCTATCTGCTATTGTGGTGCTTGGCATTCCTCATGAGGTAAAAAACAGATAATGGTCCAGCGTATATCTCCAAAACTATACAGGACTTTTTCCGTCTATGGGGTATTAACCACCGTACCGGCATCCCTCACTTCCCAACTGGACAAGCCATAATTGAACGATCACATCAGATTCTCAAGTGCCAGCTCAACAAACAAAAAGGGGGAACCTCCTTGTATACACCTTATGAAAAACTCAATAAGGCACTCTATGTAATCAATTATCTCTGCTTACCAAAAAATTTTGAAGATCCTCCAATGGTTCACCATGGACTTAGCTTAAAAGGGGCCCTAGAAGATTTGAAAACTAAACAGAGCATGGTGAAAGTGTGAAATGGAGTTACCAGACATTGGGAAGGGCCGTTTCAGTTAATAACATGGGGAGGGGTTATGCTTGTGTTGTTACAGATACCGGAAGTTGGTGGGTGCCAGCCAAGTGGGTAAAACCGCGGATACCCGATCAGAAGCAGAAAGCGTCTGATGCATCAACAGACTGAACTTTATTCCACGTGTCCAACCTGTCGTCTCTGTGAACCCTGATTATTATGTAAATGTAAGCGTTGAGAAAAGGTTTTTGTACACATTTGCACTTGTTGCCATTTTTGTATTGCAGACTGTTGATACTGTTTTTGTAGCTAATAGTTATGTTAACTTGATAGAAAAGGCGGTTGAGGTTACAGGGATAAAAGGCTGTCGTGTGTGAGAATGTGAAACAACTCAATGCACCGGTTTTGGAGATCCCAGTAAGTAATTGGACGGAACTTGACCCATGACAAGTCATGTTGTGGTTATGTAGATCAATCAGGAAAGGTGTTACAGAATGTGCTAGAAATATGGAGTCATGCGAAGGTGTTGCAGAATGTGCTAGAAATATGGAGTCATGCGAAGGTGTTACACAGGGTGTATGAGGATGGGGGTCTTCCACAAATTGGGGTTTGACCAGATGGTTAGGGTCAATCGTAAAAGGATGTGTGATGGTAATAACTGTCATTTTGCTTGTGTTAATTTTACTGCCATGTATTTTGTAATGTATATAGCGAATGATACATGGGGCAGTTAAACGTGTTTGCCTGGCTCAAGAATAAAAAGGGGGAATTGTGGGTGTGCATCTTGCTAACAGTGGATTCCCGATGAGCCAGGCCTGTGATCTAGGCCTCTACAAGGGTGCTGAAGGTCACCTTGGGCCCCAGCAAAAAGAAAGAAAGCAAGTGAAACAGCTGAAGCAGCATGTAAACAGGTGTTGAAGTTTGAGACCTGGATCTGGGCTGTACCGGGCGTAAATGTGAAGGACCAACCAGAATCTGTAAAAGGAATTGTGGACAGTGCATGCAGCCAATTACAATTTGCATAATTGCGTAACGGGGAGGAGTTTTGTTATATAAGGGAACTTTACAAGCAATAAATGGCTTCTGCTTGATTCACATCGAATTGCATAAAGGAGTCCGTGATTTCTTCCCACAACAGATAACACCATGTTTTTAGTTGTTGCTAAGTAATGTTTACTCTGATCAAGGACTTTCTGAGTCTCATGCTCTGCCAGGGAGGAGGGGACGTCAGGAGGAAGCAGAGACAGGACACCTGACCCAATCTAGCCAAAGAGGTATTCCATACCACAGCACATCATGCCCAGTATATGAACCTGAGGGCAGTTACCCGGAAGGGCTAAATCGCTGCTTGGGTTGGGCTGGGTATTAGTTGGCTTGTGGTGAGCGGCTGTATTCTCTTCCTTTGCTATTTCCCATATCATTATTATTATTAGTGGTAGCAGTAGTGGTTTTGTGTTATACCTTAGTTACTGGACTGTTCTTATCTCAACCCGTGGGAGTTAGATTCTTTTAATTCTCCTCCCCATCCCTCTGGGAGTGGGGGAGGGGGGGGGAGTGAGTGAGTGGCTGTGTGGTTCTGTGTTACCAGCTGGGCTTAAACCACAACACTTGGTGGGTCAGTGGGAATGTGATACRGTCAATCTGCCAGGCCTCCCCATCGTTGTACTTCAGTCATCATCCTCCATACCAGAGAGGCTTCAACCACTTGGCTTGCTTAATTGCAGCACGTTTCACATTAGTGAATAGCCTGGGCAATAGTGTCCATTGTTAAATCCACCCATCGATCACGAGCCCATCTATACTTTGCATCTCTGCCTTGATGGCCTGACTAGGCTAAAAATAATTCACCCTTATGTTGCCAATCTAAATACATCTGAGCTGCTTCAATCTTAGCAGCTTGATCCACTTGTTGGTAGTTCTGATGTTCCTCAGTGGCCTGACTCCTGGGTAAATGAGCATCTACGTTGGCGTACCTTCACCACCGGGTTCTGCACCAGAGCAGCGATATCTTGCCACAGTGCAGCAGCCCAGATGGGTTTACCTCTGCGTTGCCAGTTGCTCTGCTTCCATTGCTGCAACCACCCCCTCAGGGCATTTGCCACCATCCGTGACTCAATATAGAGATAAAGTACTCGTCACTTTTCTCTTTCAGAAATGTCTATATCAGCTGGATGTCTTTCATCTCTGCAAACTGACTCGATTCACCCTCTCCTTCAGCGGGTTCTTCAGTTTGTCTTAGGGGACACCATACAGCTGCCTTCCATCTCCAATGCTTTCCAACAATACAGCAGGGCCCATTAGTAAACAAGGCATATTGCTTCTCTCTTTCTACTAGTTTGTTGTACAGTGGGGCCTCCTCAGCGTGTGTCACCTCCTCCTCTGGTGTGACATTCTGAAACCTTTGCCCTCTGGCCAGTCCATGATGACTTCTAGAATTCCTGGATGACTAGCAGCCTTCCAGTATCATAAGGGGGCCTATAAGGATGCTGGGGAGGGACTCTTCATTAGGGACTGTAGTGAGAGGACAACGGGTAACAGGTTCAAACTTAAACAGGGGAAGTTTAGATTAGATATAGGGAAGAAGTTCTTTACTGTGAGGTTGGTGAGGCACTGGGATTGCTTGCCCAAGCAAGTTGTGAATCCTCCATCCCTTGCAGTGTTCAAGGCTGGATTGGACAGAGCCTTGGGTGACATGGTTTAGTGTGAGGTGTTGCTGACCATGGCAGGGGGATTGGAACTTGATGATCTTCAGGTCCTTTCCAACCCTAACTATTTTATGATTCCATGATTCTATGACTGGGATTTCCTCTTTGAGCTCATTGTGTAATTAGTGCAGTCCACTTACTCCATGTACCATCTGCTGCATGATGTGTAGAGGAGACCCTGCCTTTGAATATCCAGCCCAGCATGGGACATCCGGGGTGCTAGGAGGAGCTGTGCTTCAGTGTCAATCACTTCTGAAGCAGCTCAAACCCCTTCATAGGCTGCCAGTATCTCTTTTTCAGTTGGGGTATAGCTGGCCTTGGATCCTCTGTATCAGTGACTCTAAAAGCCGAGGGTTTGACTTTGAGTCTCCCCTGGAGCTTTCTGACAGAGGCTCCAGGCAGGACCATTCTCCCCGGCTGCGGTGTAAAGCACATTTTTAACATCTGGCCCGGTCCGGACAGGTCCAAGGGCTACTGCATGAACTATCTCTCGTTTAATTTTTCAATGGCTTGTTGTTGCTCAGGGCCCCATTTGAAATCATTCTTCTTCCGGGTCACATGATAGAGAGGGCTTACAATCAGACTGTAATTTGGGATGTGCATTCTGCAGAACCCCAGAACACCTAAGAAAGCTTGTGTTTTTTTCTTGTTAGCTGGTGGAGACTTTGCTGTTATCTTGATCACATCTGTGGGGATCTGGCAACGTCCATCTTGCCATTTTATTCCCGAAAATTGAATCTTCTGTGCAGGTCCCTTGACCTTCCTCTGTTTTATGGCAAAACCAGCTTCCATCTGGATTTGGATTATTTTCTTCCCTTTCTCAAACGCTTCTTCCTCTGTATCGCCCTGCATGATAATGTTATCAATGTATTGCAGGTGTTCCAGAGCTTGCCCCTGTTCCAGTGCAGTCTGGATTAGTTCATGGCAKATGGTAGGGCTGTGTTTCCACCCCTGGGGCAGTCTGATACAAGTGTACTGGAAGCCCCTCCAAGTAAAAGCAAACTGTGGCCTGCACTCTGCTGCCAAAGGAATTGAGAAAAATGCATTGGTAATATCAGTTGTGGCATCCCACTTGGCTGCCTTTGACTCCAGTTCATATTGAAGTTCTAGCATGTCCGGTACAGCAGCACTCAAGGGTGGTGTGACTTCATTCAGGCCACGATAGTCTTCTGTTAGTCTCTACTCTCCATCAGACTTTCACACTGTCCATATGGGGCTTCCTTCCATCTTCCTCATCTTCCTTATTTTCCTTCTTCTCCAGGCTGCTTATAGTCGCATTTGAGAATTTTAAATCTTTTGATTACCCCTGAAATCAATCTGGAATTTTGCTAGGAACCATCATGTTGCTGCATATGATTCAGGTTTTGCTTAAGGTTCAACATCTACTGTCATGGTTTAAACCCAGACGGCTACTAAGTACTACGCAGTCATTTGCTCACTCTTACCTTCCCCCCTCTTTGGCTGAGGTGGTGGGGAGAATTGAAAGAATGTAAAACTTGCAGGTTGAGATAGGAATAGCTCAGTGCCATACATACCGCATATAGAAAATAAAGTTTATTATGTGTCAAACAAACATGATTAGGAGGCTATGTTCTGCTAGAACATAATGTACCTATGAGATTAATGCTAACATTAACACACCCATACATATCCCATGATGCCAGTACAATTCTTCCTGATCCCACAAGGCTGTAAAATTTGTAGCTGACTGTGCTATCTTTAGACCTACAGTCCTGTGTTTAGGCAACAAAGAGATACATCTCAGTAGAAAATCTTTCAACTAACTACACCTTACATAAGATATCACAAAGGTAAAAAAGTCCTGCACAGACATTAACCAACACACACCACACAGCTCTGACAATGAGTAAAGCTACCTCTCAAAGAATGTTTTCATGTTTTAACTGAATGCTAGCTCAATTTTCCTAGTAGACTAAGTTCTTTGACTGAAACCCTACATAAGTCATAATGTCCCATCACAGATAATATTTCAGTGCTTGCATTTCTCTTGTTAATTTGGATAAACATGGAACCTGACTACGGGGCAATCTCCATAACTTACTTGCATCAGAATAGGCTAGTTGGGTTAAGATGCTTCCAGATGAAGCAGTCAAGGCTTTGAAAAAGGACTGGTGGTTTTAAGTCTCTCAGTTCAGGGGATGCATAATTTGAGATGCTTTGGTGTAATTTGACTTTTCCAGTGGCAATGCTTTGCTCTACTTTAGGTTGGCTCAAGCAGGCCTACCTATAAACAATGCATCCAAAATCACGAATAATTTGGAAAACAGAAGTATTTAAAAAAAAAGTCAGTGCCCAAATCTTCTTCAGCAGCCCTTAATTGCTACCATAAAAATCTGATTATTGTGCCCTTTTTTTGGTAACCAGTTTCTTATCACTAGTAGTTTTACAAATGCGCATACAGGGAAAACACTGAAAACAGCAAGAAAACTGCATAGGAATGTTTGAAATACTGAAAAAAGAAAAAAACCAACAGAGAAATAATTTTTAACCAAATTCAATACTAATGTAGGAAAACGTGTTCCTTTCATTAAGAAGTCAGGAATAACCCTAATAGATTTCTTGTTTGCATGTTGTGCATTAACACAGTATATCCCAGAATTACAGAAGCCTCACTATCCCTTGTTGTGTCACTAGTTAAGGTCCAGCGGCCGGAAGATGCCGTGCTGTACGGAAAGACAGGGCCCCTCTCCTAATAGCCGATAGTGTTTAGTTGATGATGTAAGTAGACGGAAGTGATGTTGTAAACCCTGACTATATAATGTKGCGTCAYTCTTTAATAAASGCCATTTTGCCGTCCACCACATTGGTGTCTGTGAGCTGATGGCCCGAGCGGCCTGGGGTTGGTCGCCGTGCCGTTCCTGAACCAGGTCGCCACGCCCCCATGAGGCAACAAGTGGTGCCAAAACCCGGGAAATTCGCCTGGGATCGGGTGAACGGTGGCCAGCCCAGTGGGGAGGATGCTCCCGGAACAGTAAGGAGGATGGAAGCTTTTGTGAAGGTCGTATCACAATTCCATAAGCAGCGGGGTGTTGATTGTAAACCCAAAGATTTTATTCTCGCTGTTGCGAGGCTTTTACTGATTGGGGCCATTGATCAGCCGGTGGATATTCTCCACCCAGAGGTATGGGTTAAATGCACTACAGCGTTAGCCGAGGAGACGAAGTCCTCGGGTTGTGGGAAATATCTTAAGTCGTGGGGGAAAGCTGAACAGGCTCTGCAAAAGGCCCTGCAGGAGCAGGAAACCTGCATGTATGGGGCAGCCATACAGACTCCGTACCCATCGGACGGGGGCATCTTTGCTGAGTCTAAAGACCCATGGGAGGGTGATACGCCCCACAAATCCCCGAACCCTGAACCACTTACGGAGGGACAGAATCAAGCAAAATCCTTCTGGGGTGGACTAATTGATTGGGTTAGACCACAGCCCTATGCGCCCCAAGATGGCACGGAGCGGCAAGGGGAAGGGCGGGGCGAGGATGTCCCTGTCGGGAACAGGGAGGAAGTGTTAGAATTGACATGCGCACACAAACGGGAAGAGGGGCGGAGCGCGTGCGAGGGGCGGAGAGCCAATCAGAGCGGCCATTTGAATAAATGCCCTTCTAAGGCAAACACCCCTCTGAGTGGAAGAGGGGCGAGTCAGGAGGGGGGGAATGGCCCGCCTGCAAGGGACGTGGGGGGGACCGGAGCGGAGGAAGAGAACGGCCCACTTGTGGGGCATGCAAAGGAAGTGGGCGGGCCTGGAGCCCAACAAAAAAGTATTGGAGCCCGGAAGTAACCAGTCAGTCGAGTTCTGATCCCGAATCAGACACTAGCTGGGATGAGTGGCTCTTAACCGATTCTGATTCAGATGAAGAAGAACCAGGGGTAGATAAAATCAAAAGCCAAATTATCCCCTTCCGTAATAAAGGGAAGCCAAGAAGGGGAAAAACCTCTTTCACAGATTGGAATGAAATAAAGACTACGTGTGCCGAGTGGGTCCCACCAGCCACGTTAGCGTTCCCAGTCCGAGTAATGGACGGAGGACAGAGGATTTTTTCCCCGGTAAACCCTAAAGATATACAGGCGATTGTTAAAGCAATTGCGGACAAGGGGCTTAATTCTGCTATGGTTTCCACCCTCATAGATGGGGTTTTTGGGGGAGATGATATGCTCCCGTTTGATATACAACATGTTTGCAAAATGATTTTTGGAGGGGCAGGGRTGATTGTTTTCAACCAAGAATGGCAGGATAATTGTATGAAACAACTAGCCCTAGCAACTGGGAAACGTCATCCGTTATATGGTTCCAGCTTGCCACGTTTAATGGGCACCAATCCAACAATGCTCACTCCCCAGACACAAGACCAAGGCTTGCGGGCCCATTAAGTTATGATAACTACTTGCACAGCTAGAGATGCTATTCATACAGTCTCTAGAGTTATTGCTAAGCCTTCGCCATGGTCAACAATAAAACAAACCGAAAGTGAGAGTTTTACGCAGTTTGTGGATTGCCTCCAAATGGCGGTCGATTCTTCGGCCTTGCCCGCGGAAGCAAAAGGCCCGGTCGTTGCAGATTGCATACATCAGCAATGTAATGCAAAAACCAAAGAAATCCTGCGATCGCTGCCGACGGGATCAAGCGTCACGGACATGATTAAACATGTCGCGAATGAGGAGCAGTTAACCCCGTTTCAAGCAGCTGTTACAGCAATGGCTAATATGAGGGGGTGTTTTAAATGCGGTCAGGTGGGCCACGTGGTGGTAAACTGCCCCCGGCAGGGGGACCCATCAACGGCACCCCCCCCGCGCCACAATCAATTTAGAGGGCCGTGTTGGGCTTGTGGAAAGAAAGGCCACATCGCTAAGGAATGTAGACCTAAAATCCCAGGAAACGGGAGGGGGAGAGGGCGTCCGGGCCGTACTCGGCCCTCTCCCGCTTGGGATATAAGGCGGCCCAATTACGCCAACCTCGTGTGGGGCAAAGCGCTCTCGAACCCACTGCCCCTCCGAGAAGTGACCAATTTCACAGCCCAACCGTCAGTTCAGCCGAATCCGTCCCTATCTCAGGGACAGCAAGGGCAACTTCGTGGGGGCGAGACCCCAGGGTGGCCCCGGCAATAAAGTGTGATAACCCACCAGTGGTGTGGGGGATCTGCTCCCTCTATAATAGTTCAGATGACACTACTATTAGTGTCCCCTTTTTGATTGACACCGGAGCAGATGTTACAGTTATTCCTAAAATGAACTGGCCCCCACACTGGAAATTGGCAAATGCCCCTATGGTGGGTGGAGTCGGGGGATTAACCCAAGCTTGGAAGAGTGTTCAATTGATAGCAATCACGCTTCATACTGAAAAGGGACCGGAAAAAACTATCGCCCTTTTCCCTTATGTCATGACAGGAGTCCCACCCCTGTTGGGAAGGGACGCTCTAGTCCTGTTAAAAGCCAGGATGACAAATTTAATTTAAGGGTCACTGCCGTATACCCACCTCCACCAATTAAACTGACGTGGAAATCGTCTGACCCAGTGTGGGTCGAGCAGTGGCCCCTATCGAAGCCTCGAATGGATGCTCTTCTTGAGCTGGTTGACCAAGAACTACAACGTGGTCATATAGAGCCCTCCACTAGTCTGTGGAATACTCCAGTTTTTGTAATACCCAAACAAACTGGCGAGGGGTTTCGTCTCCTCCATGACCTGCGTGAAGTAAACAAGACAATCCAACCAATGGGTCCTGCCCAAACGCTGTTGCCTATGAACTCTATGGTACCAGAAGGACAACCTTGTGCTGTCCTTGATATTAAGGACTGTTTCTTTTCGATACCCCTGCATGAGGAAGACAAGGAACGGTTTGCTTTTTCTGTTGTGTTTCCAAACAGCCAACGCCCCAATCTATGCTTCCAGTGGAAAGTGTTGCCCCAAGGAATGATCAACTCACCCACCATTTGTCAGATCATGGTGGAGCGAGCGCTGGCACCGATTCGGCACAGTGACCTGACTGCAACCATTATTCAATATATGGACGACATCTTAATTGCCGCACCGTTAGGAAGTCAGGTGGACCGACTAGTGTCAACGGTTTCAGAAGTTCTAAGGATAAATGGGTTCGAGATCGCGAACGCGAAAATTAAAAGAGGACCATGTGTAAGCTTTTTGGGAGTGGGGATCACAAGCTCTTACATAACCCCTCCCGAAGTAAAAATTTGTTGAGATATTCAGACACTCCATGATATGCAACAGTTAGTGGGGTCCTTGCAATGTCTTCGCAATATTGTTCTGATTCCTCCCGAAATCATGGCCCCCTTGTACGATCTTTTGAAAGGAAAAAACCCATGGGAACCAAAAACTCTGACGRCGGAAGCAATGAACTCTCTTGACTTTATCGAGCAACAGATGTCATCGAGTACGCTCGCCAGGTGGAACCCGAATATCCCACTTGATCTGTATGTGCACTTCACAGAGGGGGGGGGAGTAGGAGTGCTAGCCCAGGGCTCCCCCGAAAAAGCCCAACGAGTACAATGGATAGTCCTGGGAAAACCGTCACGTGCATTTTCTCCGGGAGTCAAGTGCCTTGGTAACCTCATTATGAAAGGCAGAAAACTCGCCCTAAGGCACCTAGGCATCGAACCCGCCAGGATATACCTGCCCTTCCGCAAACAGCTCCCAACGCAATCTGTGGCAATGTCAGAACATTTGGCCATAGCTCTTGTTGAATTCGGCGGAGAGGTCCGGTATGCTGCAAAGCCCCCCTGGACTCAAATGTTATCAATAGTCGACATCGACCTTCCAAAGAAAATCATGGACCGGCCTCAACCGGGACCAACAGTCTTTACCGACGCGTCCTCAACAACCTCAACCGCGGCAGTGGTGTGGCAATCAGAAAACGAATGGCATTGTGTTAAAATGACCGATTGTGCTCTTTCAGTTCAACAGTTAGAAGTGACAGCCGTGGTACTGGCGTGCGGAATGTTTTCAACAGAACACCTTAACATAGTAACTGACTCGATGTTTGTGGCCAAACTTTGTTTGGCCATGTCGGGACCTGGCGTGTCAACATCTACAATAGCCTTAATGCTGGAAGMAGCACTTTTTTCTCGAAAGGGCACTATATCAGTCATCCATGTCAATAGCCACAGCCCAATTAAAGGGTTTTTCCAGACCGGTAATGATAAAGCAGACGCTGCTGCAAAAGGATTGTGGACATTAAGAGACGCCCGTCAGCTACACAAGTCTCTCCACATCGGAGCCAAAGCATTAGCAAAGAGATGTGGGATTTCAGTTACTGATGCGAAACATATAGTTGCTACRTGTCCTTACTGTCAGAAAGTACCACTGTGGTCCAGCGGGGTAAACCCCAGAGGGCTTAAAGCCTCCGAATTGTGGCAGACGGATTTTACAATCTGCCAGTTGTTGAAACCTCGAGCGTGGCTAGCAGTAACTGCAGATACATATAGTGGAGTGATCGTAGCCACTCAACACCGTAAAATCGATTCCAAAGCAACCATCCAACATTGGCTAACAGTCATGGCGTGGCTTGGGGTCCCTAATCAGATCAAAATGGACAACGGTTCAAACTTTGTTTCTAAATCAGTCCAGGCATTTGCTCTGAAATGGGGTATTACCCTAATACACGGCATCCCGTATAATAGTACGGGACAAGCCATAGTAGAACGAGCGAATCAAACTCTCAAATCTAAATTGGAAGTGTTAGCAAAAGCAGAAGGTTTTGCTGACGCTATTCCCTCGGGAGATCAAGCACGCCTATTGGCGACTGCTCTGCTAGCACTAAATGAATTTCCCAGAGGAGAGGAGGTAAATAGCCCCATTCAAAGACATTGGGCCACTCGCGCACTAGAAGAAGGTCCATTAGTCATAATTAAAAATGAGCTGGGGGAATGGGAACAGGGGTGGCAGTTGGTTTTGACGGGGCAAGGGTACGCTGCCGTCAAAAAAGATGGTAGAGTTAAGTGGTGTCCGCTTAAGTTTATTAAACCAGATCTCCAGAATAAATCTAATGAAAACTGTGAGTTTTTGTTCACAGGATTAGATCATCGGACGCCCCCGTAACCCGTATACCCCAGCGTCATGCGTTCCGTCCAAGCCTGGGAGTTCCACATTGGCAGAATCCAGACCACGGCAAAATGACCATTGTAGGGAGGGGCGGTGATGCTTTTGTGTGATTATGATTATACTCATGCTATTAGTGGGAGAATTAGGTCACCAGCCCTACAAATGGGTACTTGAACAGGGTCTATCGCAACAACCATCATGGTACTGATCTTCGGGCCTTGTATGCTGGTAGAACACCAACAACTGCTTTGAGAATGTATCTATTCGGTGCTATACCTACTTAGTGTTACCTCAGTTCTATATCTACTTAGTGTTATCTCAGGTTACCTTTAAGTTGCCTTAAGTTATGATCCATTATTACTAGTTGCCTTTTGTTTTCATTTTAAGTAGATACTGTAGTTTTTGTTTATAATGCAGTGTTAGTCATATACTGAAAATTAACATATGTAATTATGTTTAGGTTTCTGTCGACCCTTGTAAGTTGTTATGAATATTACCGGCCACTTCTTCCGATGCAGGCTGGCCACCTACATCGGAACGAGTGTGCATTCTGGTCAGTTTAGAAGCCCAAGCCTCAGACAATGTAAGGGAGGCATGCACCTTACGTTGCACTGACGCTGTTTGGAGCTGGTTTTTTGATTTTTAGCAGGGTCATTGTACTGTATTTTATCAACATTTTGTGTTTTGATTCTTATATTTGTATGTAGTCTTTTTGTAAGATTGATCTTGTCTAAGGTGTCTTATGGTTTTTGCTCAAGTTTATTATATATATTTTGTAAGACTGTTATAAGGTATAGAATAAGATTTTATAAGATATAGATAAGGTTTTGATTAAGTATATTTTAGTTAATTTAGTTATGCATAAGGAGGGGGGAAATGTTGTGTCACTAGTTAAGGTCCGGYGGCCGGAAGATGTCGTGCTGTACGGAAAGACAGGGCCCCTCTCCTAATAGCCGATAGTGTTTAGTTGATGATGTAAGTAGACGGAAGTGATGTTGTAAACCCTGACTA
>CABHOG010000182.1:55700-69542 GCA_902168055.1 Aratinga solstitialis
TTTATCCACCGAGTGGTCCACCTATCAAATTGATGTCTTTCCAACTTAGAGACAAGGATGTCATGTGAGACAGTGTCAAACGCTTTGCACAAGTCCAGGTAGATGACATCAACTGTTCTACCCCTGTCCATCAGTTCTGTAGCTCCATCATAGAAGGCCACCAAATTGGTCAGGCAGGATTTCCCCTTAGTGAAGCCATGCTGGCTGTCACCATGGGGTTCCAAGTCTATGGTCTGTCCCCGTCTTTTGATAAGAGCATACGAGAGACCTTCCCACCGCAGGTGTCGATCCGGCACATACACCACCAGGAAAGCACACAATACATCTGCACCCCCTACCCAAATTGCTTCTCCCTTTACAGCTGCCCATTTACCATGAGGATCTGGGGGATATAAATCAGGCTCCTTTTCCGGATCAACAGGCACCGGGTCAAAAGGACTATCCAGGTCAGCATCAGAATTATCAGGCGTCAGAATCTCAGAAGCAGCAACAACAGTCTGATGAACGTGCACAGGCTCCTCATAAATGTGTTCTGGAGTTAATTAAAATATTTCCTCCCGCAGGTTTTAGGTGATCTGAGAGTAGGCTCTTTCTCGGGATTTACAGGGCTCGGGTCAAAAAGATCGTCTTCATCCATCCTTGCAGCCACAGCAGCAAACGGCAGAGGTTCTGGAGGGGGGCGGGGGGCACCGGGCTCCGAAACAGGGTAATTTCTTCCTTCACATCTTTTTCAGGATTAGAAAGGATATGGACCAGTGACTCTATAGGGGACCTGCATTGTCAATTAGCTGTGGCTGGGATGCCCGGACCACGCATCTCATCATCAGAATCTTCCCCCAGCGTATTTATCTTCTTCCCCCCAGGGATTTTACATCGAACTGTGGTTCCCCCGGATGGTTCTTTACCCTTTACATCAAATTATGTAACAGGGGCCGGGGGCAAAGTTATATGGAGAGAAGCTCTGTCCCCTTCACCTGGAGAACCCTTCTGCACTCTGGGTACCCCCGCCTTGATCGTTAGGGGGGGCCAACAGCTCCGCTTTGTCTTGTTGCTCTTTAAATGATTTTAAAGTCTCAAAGAGCAACCACCATGTTGCAAGCAGCATCTGAGCCTGTTTCTCCCCCCTGTATGCGTGATGAAACAGGATGTCCCCCAGGTGTTTCCACACCGAGACACTAAAGGCTGTCACAGTATCGGCCTCATACCCCTGTCTCTTACTCCATAATTGCATTTTTCAGAGGAGTAGTTTGTCTACATCCACCCCCCGCTTTTGTAACATTATTGTCCACATGGTCAGTATGACCGACTCCTCTTTACTTAACGAGGCTCCCATGTTCCCAGCAGCTCACCTATACAGATGTCTCAAATCAGGCCGGCCACACAGAATCCCACTGCTCTCAATGCTACGCTGGGCTCCATCTCCACGACTATTCTCCGCCGTTCTTTTTTTTCCTCTCTTAAGTTTAAGTTCCAGTCCGATCACACCTTGTGCGATTACGTCGGGGTCACCAGATGTTGCGGTTGAGATGGCCAAAAAACACACACAGAGACATTTCTTCGGTGACTCAGTAGAAAGTTCTCTTTTACTATTACAAACCCTTACTCATATACAGTTTCTAACATACACGTGTCTTTTAGACATTGGTTACATCAGTTAGCAACAGCACATTATTGGATGACCCTTTGCTTCATGACTAAAGTCTTATCTTGCCAAGCTCTTGTTCTGCAGTTAGTTACTCCCTTTGACTTGCTCGCTCCTCTGGATGCCTTCTGCTTTCTCATCCGGATACCTTCGGTGCCTCATTCTTAGAATCATAGAATCATAGAATATTTAGGGTTGGAAAGGACCTTAAGATCATCTAGTTCCAACCCCACTGTCAGGGGCAGGGACACCTCACACTAAACCATGCCTCCCAAGGCTATGTTCAATCCAGCCTTGAACACTGCCAGCGATGGAGCATTCACAACTTCCCTGGGCAAACCATTCCAGTGCCTCATCACCATCACAGTAAAGAATTTCTTCCTCATATCCAATCTAAACTTCCCCTGTTTAAGTTTGAACCCGTTACCCTTTGTCCTATCACTACAGTTCCTCATGAAGAGTCCCTCCCCAGCATCCCTATAGGCCCCCTTCAGATACTGGAAGGATGCTATGAGGTCTCCACGCAGCCTTCTCTTCTCCAGGCTGAACAGCCTCAACTTTCTCAGCCTGTCTTCATATGGGAGGTGCTCCAGTCCCCTGATCATCCTTGTGGCCCTCCTTTGGACTTGTTCCAACAGTTCCATGTCCTTCTTATGTTGAGGACACCAGAAGTGGACACAATACTCCAAGTGAGGTCTCACAAGAGCAGAGCATGGATAAGCTTTGATATCTTCAAGGCAAAGTTCTAACTTCATGCCCTCAGTCCCATTGTCCCCCACAGATTAGTGTCCTACTTGGGAGGAGGTGGGAAGCTGGGCAGTTTTGCAAACTATACATCTTGTTCTGCWAAAGGAGCAAATTTTTCCCTACTGTGGTTAAAAATCAAGGAGGTAATATTACACTAGCTAAATACTGCATAAACTGCAACTTAATAAGTTCTAGCCAAATTATATCAACACACTCTCATGCACAACACATTGTCTTCTGTTAGATCATAACATGCTGTTGTGGTTTGAAACCAGGTGGTAGCTAAATACCACCCAGTCACTCACTCAGCCCCCCTCCCCTTCCCCCCTCCCCAGGCAGGATGGGGAGGAGAATCAAAAGAATGCAAAACCTGTCAGTTGAGATAAGAACAGTTTAATAACTAAAATAAAGTACAATAATGCTAATACTAATGCTGATACTAAGGGAAATAACAAAGGAAGAGAATATAAAACTGAAAGGGGAAAAGGAAAAAAACAACAAACAACAGTGATGCACAGTACAATTGCTCACCACCTGCTGACCAATACCCAGCCCAACCTGAGTAGAGATTGGTCCCTTCCAGGTAACTCCCCCAGTTTATGTACTGGTCATGACATGCTGTGTTATGGAATAMCCCTTTAGCTACTTTGGGTCACATGTCCTTTCTCTGCTCCCTCCCAGCTTCTTGTACCCCTCCTCACTGGCAGAGCATGAGAGACTGAAAAGTCCTTGATCAGGGTAAGCATTGCTTAGCAACAACTAAAACACTGGTGTGTTGCCAGCATTGTTCTCAGACTGAAGTCAAAAACACAGCACTGCACCAGCTACTAAGAAGGAGAAAAAATAACTGTTACAGCTGAATCCAGGACAGCATGATCTGCAAATATAAATTTGATAGAATTATTTCCACTCTCCTACCACGGAATGTAGTCCTTAAGCCACATGTGTGCGAGATTTCTCACAAAGACTTGTATGTAATGCTGTAAAAGCAAAATACATTCAAGGGTGAAAGAAGATTCCAAGATGTGGAACTTCTTGATATATTTTCTATTTGTTGTCATTCTTGCTTGATTTAATAATCACAAATGAAAAGCTTTATATGTGAGGTTGGTTGAAAAATGTTAATCAGCACTGTGAAAAAGACTGTTGAGCCCTGCTCATAATACTCTTTCTTTCAAAACCTTTGAATGACAGTTACATCTTCTTGAACTAAAAAAAAAGTATTTTCCATCAGTCTTTTAAAAAAGATCACGGTATTTTCTGCAAGGAAAATAGTCTGTTTTCTTTTGAACAGTTCTCCTTTCAAGCACATAACAAATTGCTTAAAGGCAAGGTAAATATAGTAAGTAATATTACCTTTACCATTTTTTACTGAAAACCATTCAAAGTTTCAACCAGAAGCTTTATAGCAAGTTAAAATTTAAAGGATGGGTTTCTGTAATTAAGGGCCTCATAATGCCTTCTCCTGTGCTTGCCTGGTTTACTAAAGGAATGAGATTATGCACTCCAGTTTGTCCATCAGTGGCAAGTTTTGAATCAGCTGGCTAATTTGACAGAGGGGTGGAGAGGTCTGCAAAATATTTGGGGTTCAGATATTTTGTGCAAATAGATGACTCTTCGTTAGGGACTGTAGTGATAGGACAAGGGGTAACAGGTTCAAAATTAAACAGGGGAAGTTTAGGTTAGATATAAGGAAGAAGTTCACCAGAGGGTGGCGAGGCACTGGAACAGGTTGCCCAAGCAAGTTGTGAATGTCCTATCCCTGGCAGTGTTCAAGGCTAGGTTGGACAGAGCCTTGGGTGACATGGTTTAGTGCGAGGTGTCCCTGACCATGGCAGGAGGGTTGGAACTAGATGTTCTTAAGATCCTTTCCAACCCTAACTATTCTATGATTCTATGACTAAATATGGGGATGGTGTGAAGGGAACAGGAGAGAGAAACAGCTGAAGGGCTCTACTGAGTTCACCATCACCTCTGTTGGCCTGATGCTAGCCAATATATTCGTCTTGAAGTGTGGGCCTGGATGATGCTTCACTGGTAATTGGTGATGTATTTCTTCTTAATCTCTGTTCTCTCTATGCAGTAATGATTTGATGTATTGCCAGTTTTCCTCTGTGCTTTACTTATATATGTATATATATAATTTGCTTTATTTTACTTATTCACTATATATATAGAGATATACCTGTTTTGCATTAACGTGCTTGTTTGCTTTAGTGTGCTTATTTAACAAGCTGTGCATCTTATACAGATAGTGTGTGGTCATTTTGTTGAGTACCCTGCCTGTTTGCAGAACACATGGGCTGCAGGGGGACAACCTGCCTCACCATGGCCTTCACCACTGGCTGCAGGGGAATCCCTGCTCTGGCACCTGCAGCACCTCCTCCCCTCCTTGAACTGGCCTTAGTGCCTGCAGGATTGCTTCTCTCACATATTCTCACTCCTCTCTCCAGCTGCTGTAGCTCCTGTGCAGCAGGTATTTCCCCCCTTCTTAAATATGTTATTCCAGTGTCGCTACCACCACTGCTGATTGGCTCGGCCTTGGCCAGTGGCGGGTCCATCTTGGAGCTGGCTGGCATTGTCTCCATGGGACATAGGAGAAGCTTCTAGCAACTTCTCATGGAAGCCACCCTTGTAGCCCCCCTGCTACCAAAACCTTGCCACACAAACCTAAAATACATGGACATTTGTTGCCACACAGTGAAAGTGTGATGATACTGAAAGGAACTTATCCTTTGATTACAACACAACTTCCCAGGATGGCAAATGTAAGTATCCAGACATGCACCAGGAAAGGAAGTGAAAAAGTGCAAGCTGACCATCATTAGCTATGGGAAATTTTTATGCATTAGGTGACATCCACTATCAGATATGATCTGTATATCAAGGTAAATATGCTGATTTTTGAGAACAAGATCATGCTTATCTTTAGATTAAGTAAATCTTGGTGTTTCGGTACAAATTTTCATATGAATATTTCTTTCAGTTTTAGTGTGCATCTATACAAAACAGATCATTTCATCAAAGGGTTTTGAAATTACTCCTGTAAGTAGTTGACATGGGTGGAAATCTGCAGCCTGTGAAATTTGCTTAGAAGTGATAATGTCTGACCTTTGGGATATGCACCGGAGGATCCAGGATTCATGCAGAGTACAAGGCAGGAGGAATTAAAGTGTTTTTTAGCCACTGCACTGTGCCTATGACCTCAGATGAACTGCAGTTTCATATGTATGGGATGAAGTTCACATACACGAGACCTCTATACTATCTAGAAATGTTCCCTGAGATTAAGCCAAATACACACCTGCATGACATTTAATTATAACAAATATTGAGTTGAATTGTAGATTCGTAGATATTAAAGCCAGAAAGGATTGCTGTGAGCCTCAACCCTGACACCTTGGATAACACAGAATAGACAGATTGTTATCTGACTCAAATTCACATGAGCATTAAAGCAAAAGGACCACTGAGTTCAGTGAGTTGGTGTCTTTTTAGCAAATATAGTTTATTACTTTTTATTGTCCAATTCTCATGTAAAATCCTCCTATTGATGAGGAGCTCTTGATTTTCAAGGATGACAAAGTGACCAGGGCCTCACTGTTTACCTTTCCCATGCTGTAGGAACTGTTAAGTTTCACTGCTGCCAGAGGTGAATGCCAGAGCTCATGGGGCAGCAACTGCGCCTCAGAGAACCACTGCCACATCTCAGCAATGACAGCCACTATGTAGCCTCTCCACTTCATGGCAGGAGCCTCAAACCCTTGGCCTTCTGCCCTCTTCCCTTTGGGCTACATGCTGGAAGGGAGTTTCTATGGCATGCTGCCCCATTTCTTTTCATTAGGAAGCTAATGGCTGGATAATTTCTGAAAACAGGAAGGTATGACAACAAAAACTTTCTTTTGATTTAATAGCTCACATATAAACACAGGAATTCCGCTGTCATCCCTGATCCCTCAGCAGATATTGCAAGGACAGACTGGCTGGGTGACAGGTCCAGTGACTCTATGCTGGCCACAGGTCACTGTCAGCAGGTCTTTTACCTAGCTCAGCCAGCAGCTGTTCTCTGCCAAAATAAATTATCTGAAAAGTCATAACACAACCAGTGTTAGCAGAATTTACTATTCCTCTGTGGATCTAGTGATTAAAAAGAAAAAAATCATGAAGAACTAAGGGAAAGCTTCTAAAACATTAATCACCTCATACACAAAATGGCTGACACCTCCTCTTACTGTCAACACTTTGGAAGCCAACAAAATGGCCACCTCCTCCTGTCACAGTGTTTGAGAAGAACAAGCAGGAGTGAAGCACAGGAAAGGAGAGGAGAAGTCAGATAAAGGGTGAGGGCTGCAACTGGTTATGGGTGAGAATGGGATGCCCAGGGTGGGCTGGCAGCCCTCCTGCCTGCAAGCAGCATGGAGGAAGGCAATCCTTTCTGATTCTATGGGCGTGTTCAAGGTTAGATTTAAATATTAGATGTCGATGAACACTTTGGAGGTATAATCCACAATAAACTCAAGTACCAGAAGGAAAACAAAAAGCCCTAAAAATAGATTGATTTAGCATATCAGCAGTGATTTTTATTCTGTTCTTGTGTTTTGATTGAGGCCTAGCTGATGGTCCTGGGCAGCTGAGGTCAGCAGTTACGAGCAGGGCCATTTTGAATGCTAATGGCTGCTTTTTCTGATTTCTTTTTTGGTGTGCTTCAAACATTATGAAAAAAAAAACCAAACATGTCTTTGGAATTAAAAAAAATAAGCCTGTTATGATTTCTGATGAAAGAGATCAGCTGTCTCAGATATTTTGCCTCTCTTCCACAGGACAGCAACAGCATTTTTGTGAAGGAGTTCAACTGGCTGAGGCCACCGAGTGAGCTGCTGAAGGGAACCTGGGTAAAGAGAGATGGAAAGTGATTTGAAGACCTCTGAATAGAGATAGGGGAAGCTGTAAATGTGAGCAGCATTCCAAACAAAGGGCACTGTTGAAAGGCTGGAGGCCTTAAAGAGAGTTGAGTTCAGCTCCTGATCTGCAGTCACTGAGGAGAAAATCATAGAATCATAGAATGCCAGGTTGGAAGGGGCCTCAAGGATCACCTGGTCCAACATTTCTTGGCAAAAGCACAGTCTAGACAAGATGGCCCAGCACCATGTGCAGCTGAATAGTAAAAGTATCAAATGTTGAGGAATCTACCACTTAGATTATTCCAATGGCTGACTGTTCTCATTGTGAAAAATTTTCCTCTAGTGTCCAACCAGAATCTTCCTGAGAGTAAATTGTACCCATTACTCCCGTCTTTCCATGTGAATCCTTGTAAGAAAGGAGTCTCCATCTTCTTTGTAGCCACTCTTTAAATACTAGAACATGGTGATAAGGTCTCACCTGAGCCTTCTTTTCTCAAGGCTGAACAAACCCAGTTCTCCCAGCTTTTCCTCATACAGCAGGCTTCCCAGTCCTTTGATTGTCTTTGTGGCCCTTCTCCAGACCCTCTCCAGCTTGTCCACATCTTTTTTGCATATCAGGGACCAAAACTGAGCACAGTATTCCATGTGTGGCCTGACAAACGCTGAGTAGAGTGGGACAATGACATCTTTGTCTCTGCTGGAGATGCCCTTGTTGACATAAATCAGCATCCTGTTGGCTTTCTTTGCCACAGCAGCACACTGTTCACTCATATTGAGCTTTCTGTCCATCAGGATGCCCAGGTTCCTTTCCACAGAGCTGCTCCCCAGCTGGGTAGATCCTAGCCTGTGCTGCACTCCTGGATTGTGTTTGCCCAAGTGCAAAACCTTACGCTTGTCCTTGCTGAATTTCATAAAGTTCTTGTTAGCCCACTCTTCCAGCCTATCCAGGTCATCCTGCAGGGTGGCTCTCGCTTTCAAAGTGTCCACTTCCCCACCCAGTTTGGTATCATCAGCAATCTAACTAGCTTAGAAAAATTAATGCAATTTTTCTAGACTCATTCTCAGAGATCACGTCAGGCTTTAGGAACCTCCAAGATACTGAAGTCTCAAGTACTTGCGTTGTTTCTGAAAAGGGGCAGGAAATTATTTAGAAAATATCAGTCTTCCTCATAGAATTTGTGCCTGGATTGGAACAGGTAGAGAGAAGCAGTTCTTCCAGAATTTCCATCATTTTTGTTTTATCAGCTTAGATACTCAGAAACTCGGAAACAGAAACTGATCTATCTATATGGAATTCTAGCTCTTATTCTCTGAATGCCTCTTTGGTTTTTGAAACCTTTTCTGTACATCTCTATGGATTGCAAGTGTGGCTTGTGAGAGTCCATTTATTAGAAAAGTAGGAAATCTTGGTAAAATATATTTTTAAAGTTAAGGACAATACATTTTTGCTCTAAGACTTCTTGGCTTTGCATTATCCAATGGCAAGGAAGCCTTTGCTACCATTAACTACACAGATGGTAACTCCAATTTGTTTTCTTTTCTCAACAGAGCCCCTTTGTAAGAAAGAAATGTGTTTGGTATACTTGCAATGAGAAAATAATGTTCCAATGATGATGAATGCTTTAGCTTCCAGCTGATTTGAAAGTGTGTCATACTGCTAAGAGAAAAAATCCAGCTGAAGAATGCATTCTGTTAAAAATGCATTTTCTGCTAAAAACTGTTAAAAGCCTTTAACAAGTCCTGCTGCCCGATCATCAGAAATGTGCTTTACTCAGCTGAGATCAATACAGTGCTCAATATGCAGCATGCTTCATCTTTTACCATTTTACTCTGCTTCTCTTTTCTAGTGTCCCTGTAGTGCTCCAATCTGTGTCTGTTACCACAAAAGTCAGTCAGAGAAACTCTCTAAGACTCAATTTGGAATTTTAGAAAGCAGGCATTCTTTATTGCAGCGCAGGGCACACACATGAATAGTTTCGCACAGGTGAGCGCACCGATACTTGCTGGCAACGGTTATATATTTGTCATACTTATGCATATTTACAGATTTTTCATGAAATTATTTACATATTCATGCAATTTCCCAGGAACTAATTATAATATCTGCATCCTAATTAAGCATGCGTTTTCTTGCTGAGTGGGGGTCTCTGGGGGTCGTTGGTAGTCTTCCTCACTGTGTTTACTGAGTGACCTCAGTGCTTGTGCGTGCTTGCAAGGTCCTAGAGCTGAGTTAGCAGTGGTATGTCCTTGCTTCTGTTCTGTTCCAGTCTGTTGTCTTGAAGGTTAGCATCCTTGGTCTTATTTACTATCTCCTTAGTTGTTATCAGTCCCGTGATGTTCCTTCCCCCATCAGCCTAACATTCTTTACTCCCTATTGTCTATCCTTCGTTCTGTCTCCCTTGTTCTTTCTCTATCTCAAATCCCCCCWTTTTATCTTCCTTTTGGAAATTCTTTTGCAACTATTTCATATAATTCCATTACCACTCAAAGTCTTTCTAAAATATTTTCCCGTTTCTACTTGATGTTTAATCCTTTTCCTCTTCCATTCTTCATAATTCATCATTGATTGTTTATAACACCAAAAGAAGCACTGAACAGCGATACATGTGATCAAGATTACAACTATTATAGAATCATAGAATAGTTAAGGTTGGAAAGGACCTTAAGATCATCAAGTTCCAACCCCCCTGCCATGGGCAGGGACACCTCACACTAAACCATGTCACCCAAGGCTCTGTCCAACCTGGCCTTGAACACCGCCAGGGGTGGCACATTCACAACCTCCCTGGGCAACCCATTCCAGTGCCTCACCACCATCACAGTAAAGAACTTCTTCCTTATATCCAATCTAAACTTCCCCTGTTTAAGTTTGAACCCGTTACCCCTTGTCCTATCACTACAGTCCCTMATGAAGAGTCCMTCCCCAGCATCCYTATARGCCCCYTTCAGATACTGGAAGGMTGCTATGAGGTCTCCACGCAGCCTTCTCTTCTCCAGGCTGAACAGCCTCAACTTTCTCAGCCTGTCTTCATATGGGAGGTGCTTGAGCCATGTGATCATCCTTCTGGCCCTCCTCTGGACTTGTTCCAACAGTTCCATGTCCTTTTTATGTTGAGGACACCAGAACTGTACACAATACTCCATGTGAAGTCTCAGGAGAGCAGAGTAGAGGGGCAGGATCACCTCCTTCGACCTGCTGGTCACGCTCCTTTTGATGCAGCCTGGGATATGGTTGGCTTTCTGGGCTGCGAGCGCACACTGCTGGCTCATGTTCATTTTCTCATCAACCAAAACCCCCAAGTCCTTCTCTGCAGGGCTGCTCTGAATCTCTTCTCTGCCCAACCTGTAGCTGTGCCTGCGATTGCTCCAACCCAGGTGTAGGACCTTGCACTTGACATCGAATCATAGAATCATAGAATAGTTAGAGTTGGAAAGGACCTTGTCATTAGCATACTTATGAACAGTTGCTTTAACCAGGAGAGATTTGGTAACCACGATGTCAATTTTTTCCAAATTTCCTCAAATTCCCATGAGGTGTCATCCTGAGCAACCTCATGAAACACTCTAACCTATTGCCATATATCCTTTAGATCAGTTATGATTCTTCTTCTCTGATCTATGTAAGAGTAACAATTATCATTGATCACTGAACAATCTCCTCCTTGTGAGGCTAACAAAATATCTAAAGCCATTCGATTCTGCATAGCCCCTTTAGACAGACTGGACAACTCTTTTTGTATGGCTTGGATGGCATCTACTGTCCTGTTTTCTATAGCTTCTATCATTGCCGATATATTTACAAGGGACCTTTTTAACTCAATCACTCCTAACCACGGAACAAACCATCTGGCAAAACTATGAAAAGCTGTACTTTGGTCAGCTATCAGATTTTAACTTCTTCTGGCTCGTTTAACAAAACTCCTAATCCACATTCCAGAAGGATGTGTGTTAACGATTGTGAGACTAGGGACTAATGCACCCAAGGTGCATACTCCTTTTCAGTTGAAGGCTAATGCTTTATATGCATTTTTTTTCACATAACCAATATCACCCTTTCCCTTCTGCAACAGGCCACCACTGGCCTGTAAACCAACCAACATATATAGTATTGTTGCAACTTGAAAAATTTCCTACAAAATTTGTGGAGTTCAAACAATCAACTTTTCCTATCCCTTTTGGTGGGTTACATCTCCCAAGATGTATTTTGGGAATGGGAACTCCAATTAAAGGGATTTTAAACCCATCTCCTGATTTAGTCAGTTGAGTACAAGCCCAACATTCACTCCTATTAATGAAACTAGTTACATTTTGTACCAGTGACACATAATAATTATTATTCCACGTGCCTATGTTTATAGTTAGATAAATTCAAATTATGATCAACATAGTTTTATGCATATAGGTTCTAAAGACTTGACCCACCATATTTTCTGTGATTCTGGTGTCTTGATTCTTGAGTAGTTGTCATGGGTTCAGCAGCAACAGTCATTTTTCTCCTCCTTGGTAGCTGGTGCAGCCCCGTGTTTTTGTCTTTCGGCCTGGGAACAGCGCTGATAACACCAGTGTTTTCAGTTACTGCTTGGTAATGTTTTGGTTTGACCAAGGACTTTCTGAATCTCATGCTCTGCCAGGGAGGAGGGGAAGTCGGGAGGAAGCAGAGACAGGACACCTGACCCAAACTAGCCAAAGAGGTATTCCATGCCACAGCACGTCATGCCCAGGATGAAAAACGGAGAGCAGAGACCCGGAAGGGTGGGGGTGCACTGTGTGGTCGGGCTTGGTATCGGATGGTGAGTGATTGTATTCTTTTCCCTTGTATTTCTCTTATTATTATTGGTGGTAGCAGTAGTGGTTTTGTGTTATACTTTAGTTACTAAACTGTTCTTATCTCAACCTGTGGGAGTTGCATTCTTTCGATTCTCCTTCCCATCCCTCTGGGAGCAGGGGCAAGAAAGAGGGGGGAGTGAGTGAGAGAGTGACTGTGTGAGTTATAGAGGCTTAAACTACGACAGTAGTGTATCCAGGTGGGCTGTTCCTTTATCTTAATTGCAGTGAAAGTAGCCAGCAAAACTTGATATGGTCCACTCCATTTTCTTTAAGTGGGTCACCTGAAAAATTCTTAATATAAACCCAATCTCCTGATTTAAAAAGATGGATAGGATGATCTAAACCCCTTACTCTGGTCCCTAGTACTCTTTTATTTATTTCTAATTGTTTCCCTAAGCTTATAAAAAACTGTTGGAGATAGTTTTCTCCTACTACCTGAAGATTTTCCCCTTTAAACTGGGATTGATATGGTCTTCCATATAGAATCTCAAATGGGCTAACTCCTTCCTTTGACCGAGGTTTTGTTCTGATTCTTAGCAAAACCAGTGGTAAAGACTGATACCAATATAAATTTGTCTCTCGACAAATCTTACCAATTTCTTGTTTGATTAGATGATTCATTTTTTTCTACTTGTCCACTGGCCTGAGGCCTATATGGAACATGTAATTGCCAATCAACTTCCAATTTCTTACTGATTTTTTTGCAATAATTTTGCACTGAAATGTGAGCCTCGGTCAGAAGAGATAGCTGCTGGCACCCCAAACCAAGTTATTATTTCTTTAATAATATTTTAATTACCTGTCTCGCATTATTTAACCTACAAGGGAATGCTTCTGGACAGCCTGAGAAAGTGTCTGTCAATACCAGCAAATATCGATAACCTCCTTTTTTAGGCAATTCAGAAAAATCTATCTGCCATTGCTGTCCCAGATAATTTCCTTTTCCAATTGTTCCAATCTGATTCTTGTTTTGACCATGGTATATAAATTTCTTCCTACAGTTTTGTTGGTCTACAATGAGTCAGTGCTCCAATGGGTCTTATTATGTTCTTCTCTCCTGGATGTCCCTCTTATAAGAGGGGGCCATCCCTCACATCAAAGTCTGTCATGGCATATGTTCCCACAGCTCAACGCCTACTGGGTTGCAGCCAACAATGGAGCTAAAGGTTCTTCTTGGTGGCAAACACAGAGGCCAACCCAGTCTTGCCCTTGACTATGGTAAGAGGCATTTGACCAACCTCAGTCCTTGCACCTCATTGTCAATGCAGAGTTTCATCTGCCTCATCCAATAACAAGTCGCTGCCATGGCAAAGCACACACATTTACATTAGTAGTGTAACTACTACAGGGCGCATTCCATGATTTCAGTTTTTGTGTTAATATCCCCCACAATTTTGTTGATTGCCCTTAAATCCTGAGCTAACCTATAACTCTTTCCATCTGGTTTCTTTATTCAATTAGTAATCTATATTTTAAAAATTTATCAATGATTTATTTGATTCCCTTACGATCCTCTAATTTTAAGGGATATTGTTTTACCCGAACTGGGTGGGGCTTCCTTTTTATTTCTACTTTAACAGGCACATTCACAACCTCCCTGGGCAACCCATTCCAGTGCCTCACCACCATCACAGTAAAGAACTTCTTCCTTATTTCCAATCTAAACTTCCCCTGTTTAAGTTTGAACCCGTTACCCCTTGTCCTATCACTACAGTCCCTAATGAA
>CABHOG010000182.1:81469-130596 GCA_902168055.1 Aratinga solstitialis
TTTAGTTACTAAACTGTTCTTATCTCAACCTGTGGGAGTTGCATTCTTTTGATTCTCCTCCCCATCCACCCGGGAGCGGGGGGAAGAAAGAGAGGGGAGCGAGTGAGAGAGCGAAACGGCGTGGCTGACTGGACTTAAACCACGACAGTTCTTTTGTGGCGCCTAGCGAGGGGCACGAGGGGTTGCGATCTTATTTTGTCAGAAGATTTGGCATATAGGTATAGGACAAGGGGGATTGGCTTGAAACTGAAAGAGGGGAGATTCAGATTAGTTATTACGAAGTTCTTCATGGGAGGGTGGTGAGGCACTGGAACAGGTTGCCCAGAGAAGTTGTGGATGCTCCATCTCTGGAAGTGCTGAAGGCCAGGTTGGATGGTGCTTTGAGCAACCTGGTCCAGTGCAAGGTATCCCTGCACATGGCAGGGGGGTTGGAACTAGATGGTCATTAAGGTCCATTCAACCCAAACCATTCTATGATCAAAACAGTTCCACATATACAAGAGAAGCAGCAGGTGAAAGACCTTATTTTTAGTAAAGCTTCACAGTAGTCAGAAATGTGTCCTGGAAATGTTTTAAGTGTCCTATTGAAATATATACCGAGTTCAGTTCTGTTCCATAGTTCTAATGATCCTTACTAAAAACAATAGAGGACTACAGTACATTTTCAAGGGGTCTGTAGATGACACTGAAATATTCTGCAATAGTAAGACAGCTTCAGTACTGGCAAGATTATCCCAAACTGTAGATGTATACAAAGTCAATGAGATGAAAATAAAATGAAATGCAAAGTAGTATAGTCAGGATGAGAAAACAGGTGACAAATGTAAGAGATATGATAAATGACTAAATTGTTCAGAATGGCAGAAAAACCATATAGTAGTTCTAGCAGCAGACTTGTAACCAAACGAACCAACAAAAGCCAAATCTTCTGACAAAATAAGAATTTCATTCTAAGCTGTATTAACAGGACATTGCTGGAGAGATCTTTATGACATTTCTTTGGCTGGTCCCCCAGTGCCATCAGCATCTTCAACATGCTGATGCACCCTGCAGGAGTTATACTGCTAATGTAAATCTGTATGTGCTTTGCCATAGTAGTGACTTGTTACTGGATGAGGCAGGTGAAACTCTGCATTGACAACGAGGTGCAAGGACTGAGGTTGGCCAAATGCCTCCTACCAACGTCAATGGCATGACTGGGTTGGCCTCTGTGTTTGCCACCAAGAAGAACCTTTAGCTCTGCTGCTGGATGCAGCCCAGCAGGTGTTGAGCAGTGGGGACACATGCCATGCCAGGCCTTGATGTGAGGGATGGCCTCTTCTGTTATAAGAGGGCCATCCAGGAGAGAAGGACAGGCCAAGCAGCCTGTGGTTGGCATGAGATATGATCTAGTCCAAATCCCCTGCTCAAGTAGGGTTATCTAAAGCAGGTATTGACAGTAGATATCTAAAACAAAAAAGGGGGAGTTCAGGGTTAACCCCACAAGAATGTATAGCGAAAGCTTGTTATGTTTTGAATTTTTTAAATCGCTGGATGGGATGGAGGATAGGAAATAATACAATTGCTCACCCAGCCTGACCAAGCAGTGCACCCCCCACCCCTCCGGGTCTCTGCTCTTACATCCTGGGCATGACATGCTGTGGTATGGAGTAACCTCTTTGGTCAGCCTGGGTCAGGTGTCCTGTCTCTGCTTCCTCCCAGCTGTCCCTCCTCCCTGGCAGAGCATGAGACTCAGAAAGTCCTTGCTCAGAGTAAACATTACTTATCAACAACTAAAAACATCGGTGTTATCAGCGCTGTTCCCAGACCGAAATTTGAAAACACAGCACTGCACCAGCTACTACGAAGGAGAAAAATGGCTGCTACTGCTGAACCCATGACAGATTTGCATGAGAAATACTCTGGGAATGAGCTCTGAGGCCTTGATACTTAAACCTTGGGGCCATAAGTTGGAATGTTGGAAGACAGGAGAGGTAAACAAGCAAGCCTTGGGGGGATTAGCCAGGGCGTTGTTGTGATGGGGAATCTGAATTGGAGGCCAGACGATGTGGGGGTTGTGAGAGGATCTGGGGTGGCAAGGTGAAACTTGTTGCTGTGTGGACAATGTGTGCTCAGCATTGTGATTGGACTATTTACCTGGGGATTTTTACAGGGGCCAATGAGATTGAACGTGGCATGCTTGTGCAAGTTGGGAAAGTACTGCGCAAGGGGAAAAATGGGCTTGATTGTAATAAGGTGGGATTTGAGTCTCCTCATCAACTTGAGTCCGTGTCGTGATACGCCACAGTAGGGGATGTGATATACCCACTCAATGCCATGCTGTTTGGCCCAAGTGTCTATCAGGTTGTTCCGGAAATGAGTCCCATTGTCAGATTCAGTTCTCTCTGGGGTGCTGTGTCGCCAAACGACTTGTTTCTCAAAGCCCAGAAAAGTATATTGGGCAGTGGCGTGGGGTGCAGCATACGTTTCCAACCATCCGGTGATTGCTTCCACCATGGTAACCCCAGCCGGTAACTCAGAACCAGGCAGCCGCTCGCTTCCTTCTCCCGCTTCTTCCCCCCCCTACTCCTGGAGGGATGGGGAGAAGAATCAAAGGAATGTAACTCCCACAGGTCAAGATAAGAACAGTCCAGTAACTAGGGTATAACATGAAACTAGAACTGGGATCACTTGCAAGGAATGTTAACTAGACTTCAATAAAGCTTTTGACACTGTTTCCCACAGCATTCTCCTAGAGAAACTGCCTGTTCATGGCTTGGACGGGCATACTGTTCACTGGGTAAAAAAATGGCTGGATGGCTGTAATGGATGGGAACCTAGCTGAGAGTTGATTCCYTCTCATGACTGAGAGACATAACAAAATACTTTTTTGTCAAAGTGCATTCAATATAGTATATACGATTATGTTCATTGTGACTGTTTGCTGGAAAGAGTCAGGAAAACATAGGTGTGCAGCTGTTCTATGACCTTCATACTTGGCCACACTGGGGTGCCTGGCCAATGTTCTCGGCGTGACAACAGTGAGATCATGAGAAACTGCACGGCCCCACAAGCAAGCAATTACAGACCTGGCATAAAGCTGGTTGTTTTTCTAAGGTTATAAAAGCAGGACCCTCTTGTGGCCAAAGCCAAAGCCTCACGTATGGGTGGACTCACCGTGTAGGAATTTTCCCTGTTACCTGAGACTCCCAGCATCAGCTGCATCAGGGCTTCTCAGCTTGAAGTGCAGGCCTGGATGATGATTCAGTGGTAATTGGTGATGTATTTCTTCGTAACCTCTGTTCTCTCTATGCAGTAATGATTTGATACATTGCTAATTTTCCTCTGCACTTTACAATTACATATATCTGATGTACTTTATTGTACTTATTTACTATATATATAGATATATACCCAATTTGCATCAGTGCTCTTATTTAGTGTGCTTATTCACTTTAGTGTGCTTGTTTAATAAACTGTGCATATTATACAGCTAGTGTATGGTCATTTTCTGGCATACCCTGCCTGTCAGCACAACAATGGCCAAGCCCAAAGAGTGATGGTGAATGGAGTTAAACCCAGTTGGTGGCCAGTCACAAGTGGTGTTCCCCAGGACTCAGTATTGAGGCCAGTTCTGTTTAATATCTTTATCAATGATCTGGACGAGGGGATCAAGTGCACCCCTCAGTAAGTTTGCAGACACCACCAAGTTGGGCAGGAGTGTTGATATGYTTGAAGGCAGGAAAGGCTCTACAGGGGGATCTGGGCAGGCTGGATCAGTGGGCCAAGGCAAATTGTATGAGATTTGACAAGGCAAAGTGCCAGCTCCTGCGCCTGGGCCACAACAACCCCATGCAACACCACAGGCTTGGGGAGGAGTGTCTGGAAAGCTGCTTGGTGGGAAAAGGATCTGGGGGTGTTGGTTGATAGCTGGCTGAATACGAGCCAAGAATGTGCCCAGGTGGCCAAGAAAGCCCATAGCATCCTGGCCTGTATCAGAAATAGCGTGGCCAGCAGGACTAGGGAAATGATCATCCCCCTGTACTCAGTACTGGTGAGGCCGCACCTCAAATACTGTGTTGAGATCTGTGCCCTTCACTACAGGAAAGACATTGGCGTGCTGGAGCATGATCAAAGAGCAACAAAGCTGGTGAAGGGTCTGGAGAACAAGGCTTATGAGGAGCACCTGAGGAAACTGGGGTGGTTTAGTCTGAAGAAGAGGAAGTTCAGGGGAGACCTTACTGCTCTCTACAACTGCCTGAAAGGAGGTTGTAGTGAGGTGGGTGTTGGTCTCTTCTCCCAAGTAACAAGCAATAGGACAAGAACAAGCCTCAAGTTGTGCCAGGGAAGGTTTAGATAGGATATTAGGAATAATTTATTCAGTGAAAGGGTTATCAAGCATTGGAACAGGCTGCCCAGGGAACTGGTGGAGTCATCATCCCTGGAGGTATTTAACAGACATATAGATGTGGCGCTTAGGGACATTGTTTAGTTGTGGACGTGGCAGTGTTAGGTTGTCCTGGGTTCAGCTGCAGCAGTCATTTTTCTCCTTCTTAGTAGCTGGTGCAGTGCTGTGTTTTCAACTTTAGTCTGAGAACAGCRCTGATAACACACTGATGATTTTAGTTGTTGCCAAGTAATGTTTACTCTGATCAAGGACATCTCAGTCTCATGCTCTGCCAGGGAGATGGGGCACGGGACACCAGGAGGAAGCAGAGACAGGACACCTGACCCAAACTAGCCAAAGGGGTATTCCATACAACAGCACGTCATGCCCAGTGTATGAAATGGGGAGAGTTACCCGGAAGGCCTAGATCGCTGCTTGGGTTGGGCTGGGTGTCTGTCATTGGGTGGTGAGCAACTGTATTCTCTTCCCTTGTTATTCCCTTATCGTTATTATTAATGGTGGTGGTAGTACTAGTTTTGTACTGTACCTTAGTTACTGGACTGTTCTTATCTCAACCCGTGGGAGTTACATTCTTTCAATTTTCCTCTCCATCCCTCTGGGAGCGGGGGGAGGAAGATGGGGAGGAATGAGCGAGCGGCTGCGTGGTTCTGAATTACTGTCTGGGATTAAAGCACGACAGTTCTGTTTGGCGCTCAACGTGAGGCATGAAGGGCTGAGATAACGACAAATCTGACCAAAGTGTGTCTAATCGTATTTGTGATAAGCACTCATTGTTTCGGATTAATAGTCACTAGTCACAGTGTTGATTTATTCGCTCTCAGAGTTCTTGCGCTTGGCAAAGTTTCAGCATGTCATACCTTACTTACAGCCAGTAATTGCTGTTTTAGTGTATATCAGCTGGGGGGCCCGGGCTAAGGTTCTTTTTTTCCCTGTGCTTTATGGCAATGACTTGTAATACAATAGACTCATTGATCATGAAACTGGTCTGGCATGCGTTCTCAGCGTGGTCATCACATCTATGCTTTGGGAGGCTGGCGTGGTTTAAGCCATAAATCACGCAGTTTGCTCACTCATTCCCCCACTTTCTTCCCCCCCCCCCCCCCCCCCGAGGGATGGGAAGGAGAATCGAAAGAATGCAACTCCCACAGGTTGAGATAAGAACAGTTCAGTAACTAAGGTATAACACAAATCACTACTGCTACCACCAATAATAATAATGACAAGGGAAATACAAGGAAAGAGAACACAACTGCTCACCACCCGATACCAAGCCCGACCCAGCAGTGAATCCCCCCCTTCTGGGTCTCTGCCCTTAGTTTTTACATCCTGGGCATGACGTGCTGTGGTATGGAATAACCTCTTTGGTCAGTTTGGGTCAGGTGTCCTATCTTTGCTTTCTCCCGGCTTCCCCTCCTCCCTGGCAGAGCATGAGACTCAGAAAGTCCTTGCTCAGAGTAAACATTACTTATCAACAACTAAAAACATCGGTGTTATCAGTGCTGTTCCCAGGCTGAAAGTCAAAAACACAGCACTGCACCAGCTACTAAGAAGGAGAAAAATGACTGCTACTGCTGAACCCAGGACAAGATTGATATCACGCTAACTGGGAAGGAGTGGCAAAATCACCCTATTGTGAATGGCCCAGAGGCTCTGCGCATCCTATTCATAGACTATCTCAGGAGACGGTACTTCAAAGACCCAAAAGGGTACTGACGGGCTTTTGGTATAACTGCCTTGGCATCAGAGGAAATTAAGCAACTGTCCACCTTGCCTGGTCTCTCAGAAGATACTTCTGCTGTGCTGTTGCTGAAGGTTGAAGAACAAGTGTCATTCGCAACCACAACAATACACCGGCATCAACATTGCACCAACCGAGACTCCCCGATTCCTATCTATAACCTGATCCGTAGACTGGAGAGCCAAGGAGTGATCAGCAGGACCCACTCATCCTTTAATATACTCATATGGCCAGTGCAAAATTCTAACAGAGAGTGGAGACTAACAGTAGACTATTGTGGCCTGAATGAAGTCACACCACCRTTGAGTGCTGCTGTACCAGACATGCTAGAATGGCAGTATGAACTGGAGTCAAAGGCAGCCAAGTGGAATGCCACAATTGATATTGCCAATGCATTTTTCTCAAATCCTTTGGCAGCAGAGTGCAGGCCACAGTTCGTTTTTGCTTGGAGGGGCATCCAGTTCACTTGGAACCGATTGCCCCAGGGGTTGAAACACAGCCCTACCATCTGTCATGGACTGATCCAGACTGCACTGGAATAGGGGCAAGCTCCAGAACACCTGCAATACATTGATGACATTATTGTGTAGGGCAGCACAGTGTAAGAAGTTTTTGAGGAAGGGAGGAAAACAATCCAAATCCTTTTGAAGGCCGGTTTTGCCATAAAACTGAGGAAGGTCAAGGGACCTGCACAGGAAATTCAATTTTTGGGTATAAAATGGCAAGATGGATATCGCCAAATCCCCACAGATGGGATTAACAAGATAACAGCAATGTCTCCACCAACTCATAAGAAAGAAACACAAGCATTCTTACGTGTTGTGGGGTTCTGGAGAATGCACATCCCAAATTACAGTCTGATTGTAAGCCCTGTCTATCACATGACCCGGAAGAAGAATGATGTCAAATGGGGCCCTGAGCAATAAGAAGCCCTTGCACAACTTAAACGAGAGAGAGTTCATGCAGTAGCCCTTGGACCAGTCCAGACCGGGCCAGATGTAAGAAATGTGCTTTACACCACAGCCRGGGAGAATGGTCCTATCTGGAGCCTCTGGCAGAAAGCTCCAGGGGAGACTTGAGGTCGACCCCTCGGCTTTTGGAGTCGGGGATGCAGAGGATCGGAAGCCAGCTATTCTCCAACTGAAAATGAGATATTGGCAGGCTATAAAGGGGTTCGWGCTGCTTCAGAAGTGATTGGCACTGAAGCACAGCTCCTCCTGGCACCCCGGTTGCCCATGCTGGGCCGGATGTCCAAAGGCAGGGTCTCCTCTACACATCATGCAACAGATGCTACATGGAGTAAATGGGCCACACTAATTACACAGTGAGCTCGAATAGGAAATCCCAGTCATCCAGGAATTCTAGAAGTCATCATGGACTGGCCAAAGGGMAAAAATTTTGGAATGTCTTAGTAATTACTTTAATTATACATAAACCTCAACATTTATTTATTTGTTTCTAAAAGTGATGTCAGTAGATAGAACTCTAAACCATGCCACCCAAGGCTCTCTCCAACGCGGCCTTGAACACCACCAGCGATGGAGCGTTCACAACCTCCCTGGGCAACCCATTTGAGTGCCTCACCATCATCACAGTAAAGAATTTCTTCCTCATAGCCAATCTAAACTTCCCCTGTTTAAGTTTGAACCTGTAACCCCTTGTCCTCTCACTACAGTTCCTCATGAAGAGTCCCTCCCCAGCAACCCAATAGGCCCCCTTCAGGTACTGGAAGGCTGCTACGAGGTCTCCACGCAGCCTTCTCGTCTCCAGGCAGAACAGCCCCAACTTTCTCAGCCTATCTTCATACGGGAGGTGCTCCAGTCCCCTGATCATCCTCGTGGCCCTCCTCTGGACTTGTTCCAACAGTTCCATGTCCTTTTTGTGTTGAGGACACAAGAACTGCACACAATACTCCAAGAGAGTTCTCACAAGAGCAGAGTAGAGGGGCAGGATCACCTCCTTCTACCTACTGGTCACGCTCCTTTTGATGCAGCCCAGGACACGGTTGGCTTTCTGGGCTGTGAGCGCACACTGCCAGCTCATGTTCATTTTTCCATCGACCAACACCCCCAAGTCCTTCTCCGCAGGGCTGCTCTGAATCTCTTCTCTGCCCAACCTGTAGCTGTGCCTGGGATTGCTCCGACCCAGGTGGAAGACCTTGCACTTGGCATGGTTAAACTTCATCAGCTTGGCATCAGCTCACCTCACAAGCATGTCAATGCCCCTCTGGATGGCATTCCTTCCCTCCAGCGTATCAACCGAACCACACAGCTTGGTGCCATCGGCAAACTTGCTGAGGGCACGCTCAATCCCACTGTCCATGTCACCCACAAAGATATTGAACAAGACCGGTCCCAACACCGATCCCTGAGGGACACCACTCGTTACTGGTCTCCAGCTGGACATTGAGCCATTGAGCACAACTCTTTGCGTGCGGCCATCCAGCCAGTTCTTTATCCACCGAGTGGTCCACCTAGCAACTTGATGTCTCTCCAACTTAGAGACAAGGATGTCATGTGGGACAGTGTCGAACGCTTTGCACAAGTCCAGGTAGATGACGTCAACTGCTCTACCCCTGTCCATCAGTTCCGTAGCCCCATCGTAGAAGGCCACCAAATTGATGAGGCAGGATTTTCCTTTGGTGAAGCCATGCTGGCTGTCACTAAGCACCGTGTTGTTTTTCATGTGCCTTAGCATGCCTTCCAGGAGAATCTGCTCCAAGATTTTATCAGGCACAGAATTTTCCTCAGCAGCTCCTTATCCATCCAAGGAGGTCTCCTGGCCCTCCGGCAGCACTTGTTCTTGTTGGGATGCATAGCTCCTGAGCTTGCAGCAGGTGATCCTTGAATATCAACCAGCAGGCTTGGTACCCCCCTGCCCTCTAGGGCTATATCCCACGGAACCTTACTAAGCAGGTTCCTGAAGAGGCCAAAGTCTGCTCTCTWGAAGTCCAGGGCAGTGAGCTTGCTGCGCACTCTTCTCACTGTCCTGAGGATCTCGAATTCGACCAACTCATGATTGCTGCAACCAAGGCTGCCCTGGAGCATCACATTTCCAACCAGCCCTTCCCTGTTGGTGAGGACGAGGTCAAGCATGGCGCCTCTCCTTGTCGGCTCCTCTATTACTTGCAGAAGAAAGTTGTCTTCCACAAAATTAAGGAACCTCCTGGATTGCTTGTGCCAGGCCGTACCGTCCCTCCAACAGATATCAGGGTCGTTGAAGTCCCCCATGAGAACAGGGGCCTGCGAGCGTGAGGATATTCCTATCTGTCTATAGAGCGCTTCATCCAGAGTCCTCTTGGTCAGGCGGTCTGTAACAGATCCCCACAGCAATGTCTCCCATCGCTGTTCTCCCTTTAACCCTGGCCCACAAACTCTCTGTCGACTGCTCACCTGTCCCCAGACAGAGTTCCATACTCTCCAGCCTATCTCTAACATAAATAGCAACTCCCCCTCCCTCTCTGCCAGGCCTGTATTTCCTAAAGAGTCTGTAACCTTCCATTCCAACACACCAGTCGTAGGAGCCATCCCACCATGTTTCTGTGATGCCTATTATATCATACCCCCATAGACGTGCACACATCTCTAATTCCTCTTGTTTGTTCCCCATGCTACGGGCATTTGTATAGAGGAATCTGAGCCGAGCTCCAATTGAAGCCGGCTCATTGGCTGGAGCAGCTGGAATATCTCTACATTGCTCTGAACGTTTATTATAGGTGCTGGCAAGTGACTGGGTGTGTTGAGATGGAATGATGCCCCCCTCCCCCAACACATCCTTGTGTAAAGCATCCTTGACCAGTCTGTCAATCCTCCTACCAAATCCACTCTTCCATTTCTTTGTCAGGCCTTAATAAATTGAGGCACTTCTAATCTTCAGCCTAATTCATTAAAGAACCTTAAAAATGTGCCTGTCTTAAAGGTCAGTGAGTGCAACAAATTCAATACACCAGTCACATGCTTAAACTAGACACAGTTCTGTGTTCTCAGGGGCCTGAGGTAAAAGGATTGTTACCTTTCCATGCATTGCAAACGCTAGCTGCAACACTGTGTATACCAGAATTAAACTGGTGACTTGCAGGATACATCTGTCTGGCTGACAGTTAGCCATCACTCTCAGC
This sequence comes from Aratinga solstitialis, assembly GCA_902168055.1. Taxonomy (NCBI): domain Eukaryota; kingdom Metazoa; phylum Chordata; class Aves; order Psittaciformes; family Psittacidae; genus Aratinga; species Aratinga solstitialis. The sequence goes on from CABHOG010000182.1 coordinate 91,712, forward strand.
CCCAGCCCATCAACACTGCAAAATCCAATTCCTTCAGCAGATTACAACTGGTGCTACTGGCTCTCAACAGCAACCGCTGCTACTGCACCCTGACCAGAGCCACTGCCAACTGTGCTAGGTTCCCAACAGCAGCAGGAACACATCAAGGGAACAAACAGGAGCAGAGAACAAGTACAGAAGATTTTACAAGGCACTTCAGCTCACCATTTAAACTCTTTAGGTAATAACTCTCTGCATCTAACTTAGGTCACTACTCAGAATTTCTATTCCCATATAAAGAAAAAAAAATGTCTTTCTTGCAACCAGTTGTAATTTATAGCTACTGTAGTGCCTGGAGCATAACACAGAAGTAAATGTGACCATTTTTCTTCACTTACCTTTCTTTCTAATAGACTCATTCCACAAGCCTCTAACTGAAGATGCCCTCGCAACGCCAATTCAATTAACATACAACCACGCAATCCTGAGGAGATGCAATCATTCCAGAATGATGTGTAGCCCTGTGAAGAATGAAAGACAGTAAGAAATTTCCATCTCCACCTGAAAGCAAATAGAAAAAGGGGCTTCTTTAAGCAGTTCTCTGGCCCTCATACACTTCTGAAGTAGCATCCCTAGTCAACTACCATTTCTGTACCAAAAACATGAAAGAGAAAACAGAATCCTCCCCTATTAGTTTTGACACTTAGTCTCTGCTCTTTGAAGAGCAGGGAAACTTCAGAAAAGTGATACAAAACAGCAAGATATCAAGAACTGTGAGATATAAAGTGTAGTCTATATGAAGTCAAAATAAACTTACTACGTTTTTAAGACATCAAGCATTTGGTATTACCAATATCACACAGGCTTATTCAAGTTTACAAAGAAATATTAACATGATTTCATAAACAATATAGCACCAATGAAGTAATAACAACTTGAAAAAAATCAATATTACATAAAATATGGAGTAGACTGGAAATTAAAAGGGCAAGGACAGGTGACATTACAGTGGGGGTCAGCTACAGGCCACAGGACCAGGAAGACTGAGTGGATGAGGTCATTTATAGACAGATAGGTGCAGCCTTGCATTCACAAGCCCTGGTCCTCATGGGGGACTTCAACCACCCCGATATCTGTTGGAGGGCCAACACAGCAGGGCACAAGCAATCCAGAAGTTCCTGGAATGCACTGACGATAACTTCCTTCTCCAAATGACAGAGGAACCAATGAGGAGACCTTGTCCTCACCAACAGGGAGGGGCTGGTGGGGAATGTGAGTCTGGAGGGTAGCCTTTGGCTGCAGTGATCACAAAATGGTGGAGTTTGAGATCCTTAGGGCAGCGAGGAGGGTGCACAGCAAGCTCGCTACCCTGGACTTCAGGAGAATGGACTTTGGCCTCCTGAGGGATCTGCTTGGTAGAGTCCCATGGGATAAAGCACTGGAGGGAAGAGGGGCCCAAGAAAGCTGGATAGTATTCAAGGCTCACCTCCTCCAAGCTCAGGAGCGATGCATCCCAACAAAAGAGAACTCAGGCAAGAACGCCAGGAGGCCTGGTGGATGAAAAAGGAGCTCCTGGGCAAACTCCAGCATAAAAAGGAAGCCTACAGAGGGTGGAAGCAAGGACAGGTAGCCTGGGAGGAATACAGAGAAACAGTCAGAGCAGCCAGAGATCAGGTTAGGAAAGCTAAAGCCCTGACAGAATTCAGTCTGGCCAAGGATATTAAAGGCAACAAGAAAAGCTTCTGTAGGTACATCGGGGATAAAAGGAAGGGGGAAAATGTGGGCCCCCTCTGGAAGGAAATGGGAGCCTGGAGAACAGAAGGCTCTGGGGAGACCTTATAGCAGCCTTCCAATACCTAAAAAGGGGCCTAAAGAAAGCTGGAGAGAGACTTTTTTATAAGGGCATATAGGGGTAGGATAAGGGGGAATGGCTTTAAAATGAAAGAGGGTAGATTTAGATTAGATGTTAGGAAGAAGTTCTTTACTGTGAGGGTGGTGAGGCACTGGAACAGGTTGCCCAAAGAAGTTGTGGATCTCCCATCCCTGGAAGTGTTCAAAGCCAGGCTGGATGGGGCTTTGAGGAACCTGGTCTAGTGGGAGGTATCCCTGCCCATGGCAGGGGGGTTGGAACTGGATGATCTTTAAGGTCCCTTCCAACTCATTTTTTTTTCCATGATTCTGGAATGTGGCAAACAGCACAAAGCACAGATTTGTAGCTTGAATACAGCAAACCAAAAGACAAAAGTTTTCAAGGAAATATTTGGAACAGCTACTGTTTTTCTCATTTTAAACCTTTGAAAACCTATATTTCTAGAACTTGATGCATGTTGTTGTGGCAGGTTGACCCTGGCTGGATGCCAGATGCCCAAAAAAGCCACTCTACCACTCCCCTCCTCAGCTGGACGGGGGGAGTGGAAAATATAATGAAAGGCTTTTGGTTTGAGATAAGGACAGGGAGATCACTCAGCAGTTACTGCCACAGGCAAAACAGACTCAGCTTGGGGAAAAGAAAATCTAATTTATTACAAGTTAAATCAGAGTAGGATAATGAGAAATAAAAACTAAATCTTAAAACCACCTTCCTCCCACCCCCTTCCTTCTTCTCGGGCTTAGCTTTACTCCCAAATTCTCTACCTCCTTCCCCTGACTGGCAGAGGGGATGGGATGGGGAATGGGGACTGCGGTTAGTTCATCACACTTTGTCTCTGCTGCTCCTTATAGAATCATAGAATAGTTTGGGTTGGAAGGGACCTTCAGAGGTCATCTAGTCCAACCCCTCTTCAATGAGCAGGGACATCTTCAGCTAGATCAGGTTGCCCAGCCTGGCCTTGCCTCCTCAGGGGGAAGGCTCCTCACACTTCCTCCTCTCCAGCGTGTGTTCCCTCCCATGGTAGGCAGTCCTCCACAAACCTCTCCAATGTGCGTCCTTCCCATGGGCTGCAGTTCTTCACAAACTGTTCCGGCAAGGGTCCATTCCACATGGTGCAGTCCCTCAGGAACAGACTACTCCAGCATGCATCCCCCACAGGGTCATAAGACCTGCTGCTCCAGCATGGGCTCCTCCCTCTCTACAAGTCCACAGGTTCCATCAGGAGCCTGCTCCAGCGCAAGCTTCCCACAGGGTCACAGCCTTCTTCGGGCATCCGCCTGCTCTGGCATGGGGTCCTCCACGGACTGCGGGTAGATATTTGCTCCACCATTAACCTCCATGGGCTGCAGGGGGACAGCCTGCCTCGCTGTGGTCTTCATCAGGGGAGAGAGGTTTCCAGGAACATGATAAGATTTGTTTCCATTTAGCACTTAGGTATTTTCAAGAGCTGTATTATATAGATGACCAGTACTTCTAAAAATTCTACACAAGCTCTGAATCTCTAGAAAGTAGTTACTGAAATATATCACAGACATTTATTTTAAAGGCCATAAATACAAAGTTGGAAAGGCATTTGAGAAGTTATCTAATCAGACTCATCTAGTCAGAGCTGATACTGTGCGTGTAGCAGCTACTCTCATAAGTCAGCCATTCTATAAATTAAGATTTTGGTTGGCATCACACATTTCTTTGCCAGAAAACATGCTTGACTGGAAAAAACACCCAACCAACCAACCAAAAACTCAACACCCCAAAAAATAAAAACAAACCAACCAACCAAAAAAATATTACTCCTACATTCTACTATTTTAAATCAAATAACCTCTCTACATAAATTCGTTTTTTTAAATCAGACAATACATATGCAAACTAAAAACATATTGGACAAACTTACAGCTGTGGCATAACTATACACTTCTTTCTATTCACACAAAGTGTTATATTATTATGCTACCAATTCAAGTGTGTCGTGGTTTAAGCACAGCCGGTAACTCAGAACGCTCGCTCACTCCCCCCCATCTTCCTCCCCCCACTCCCGGAGGGACGGGGAGGAGAATCGAAAGAATGTAACTCTCACGGGTTGAGATAAGAACAGTCCAGTAACTAAGGTAGAACACAAAACCACTACTGCTACCACCAATAATAATAATGATAAGGGAAATAACAAGGGAAGAGAATACAACTGCTCACCCCCTGCCAAACATTACCCAGCCCGACCTGAGCAGCAAACTAGCCCTTCCGGGTAACTGCCCCCAGTTTATATACAGGGCATGACGTGCTGTGGTATGGAAAACCTCTTTGGCTAGTTCGGGTCAGGTGTCCTGTCTCTGCTTCCTCCCGACTTCCCCTCCTCCCTGGCAGAGCATGAGACTCAGAAAGTCCTTGGTCAGAGTAAACTTTACTTAGCAACAACTAAAACCATCAGTGTTATCAGCATTGTTCCCAGGCTGAAAGTCAAAACCAGCACTGCACCAGCTACTAAGAAGGAGAAAAATGACTGCTCCTGCTGAACCCAGACCAAAGTGCCAGGATTTTTTTTCCCTTGTTTAATAATGAAAACGGAATTTATTTCTAAAGTGAGTGTTTTTCAATTAAGTGAGGTTAACTACATCATYCCCTGCAGCAATTGCCAGATGTAAATTCCTCTGCTCTAGCAGTTATCCAACATCTATGGCCTCAGGCTGTGGTGTGCAGAGAAATACCGGATCATAGGGCGATTCAGTTTGGAAGGGACCACAGGAGACCTCTAGTTCAACCTCCTGATCAAAGCAGGTTCAGCTATGAAGTCAGATCAAGTTGTTCAGGGTTCGATCCAGGCAAGTCCTGAAAACCTCCAAGGACAGAGCCTGCACAAGCATCTAACAATTTTTATCAATCGACCCTGAAAGTCAGCTCAAAAGATTATGGTCTTCATAAATGGAACTGACTGCTCTAGTGGGCTAGATGACATTAAAATCATAGAACGTATGCAGCCTCAACTTCTGTTTTGGGGTGGTTTGTTGGGTTGTTCCCCCCCCCCCCTTTTTTTCCCAGGCTCAGAGTTTGCAGGTGATCCACAAGAGAAAGAACGTCATGCCTCAGCATGCAGAGATTACGCTTCAATTAAACAGTGAGGAAAAAGATATTCTATAAGAGTCAACGTCATCCTGAACATCTTTCAATCCATTGAAATTGCTGAGGTGAGTAGCTCGAGCGAGGACATCTTCAACACTTGAGTGGGGGGAAGCTCAGCATCCAGGAGCCTCAATTCTGAGCGGCAAGAGCCACTGAGGGAGCTTCAAGTCCTCAACAGGACTTGCCCAGGAGCCGGCAGGTCTACTGGAGGCGGGTGGAGCTGGTCTGACAATGAAGGGGAAGAGCAGTTTTGGTAGGAGGCTTGACAGACTGGTCAAGAGAGCTTTAAACTGCATGTGGAAGGGGGGCATCATTCTATCCCAGCCCTCCCAGCCAGTTGCCAGCACCTATAATAAACGTTCAGAGCAATGTAGAGATATTCCAGCTGCTCCAGCCAATGAGCCAGCTTCATTTGGAGCTCGGCTCAGATGCCTCTATACAAAYGCCCGTAGCATGGGGAACAAACAAGAGGAATTAGAGGTGTGTGCACGTCTATGGGGGTATGATATAATAGGTATCACAGAAACATGGTGGGATGGCACCTATGACTGAAGTGTTGGAATGGAAGGTTACAGGCTCTTTAGGAAATACAGGCCTGGCAGAGAGGGAGGGGGAGTTGCTATTTATGTTAGAGATAGGCTGAAGAGTATGGAACTCTGTCTGTGGACAGGTGACGAGTCAACAGAGAGTTTGTGGGTCAGGGTTAAAGGAAGAACAGCGATGGGAGACATTACAGTAGGGATCTGTTACAGACCGCCTGATCAAGAGGACTCTGTGGGTGAAGCGCTCTATAGACAGATAGGAACAGCCTCACACTTGCAGGCCCTTGTCCTCATGGGGGACTTCAACCGCCCTGATATCTGTTGGAGGGACGGTACGGCCTGGCACAAGCAATCCAGGAGGTTCCTCGATTGTGTGGCAGACTGTCCTGGGTTCAGCAGTAGCTGTCATTTTTCGCCTTCTTAGTAGCTGGTGCAGAGCTGTGTTTTTGACTTTCAGCCTGGGAACAGCACTGATAACACCGATGTTTTTAGTTGTTGATAAGTAATGTTTACTCTGAGCAAGGACTTTCTGAGTCTCATGCTCTGCCAGGGAAGAGGGGAAGTCGGGAGGAAGCAGAGACAGGGCACCTGACCCAAACTGACCAAAGAGGTATTCCATACCACAGCATGTCATGCCCAGTATATAATCTGAGGGCACTTACGCGGAAAGGCTAGATCACTGCTTGGGTAAGTCTGGGTGTTGGTCATCGGGTGGTGAGCGGTAGTATTCTCTCCCCTTGTTATTTCCCTTATCATTATTATTATTGGTGGTAGCAGTAGTAGTTTTGTGTTCTACCTTAGTTACTGGACTGCTCCTATCTCAACCCGTGGGAGTTACATTCTTTCGATTTCTCCTCCCCATCCATCCCAGTGCAGGACGTAGGAAGGTGGGGGAGTGAGCGAGTAGCTACGTGGTTCTGAGTTACTGTCTAGTCTTAATTTTTTCTTGCAAGTAATAGAGGAGCCGACAAGGAGAGGTGCCGTGCTTGACCTCGTGCTCATCAACAGGGAGGGGCTGGTTGGAAATGTGATGCTCCAGGGCAGCCTTGGTTGTAGCGATCATGAGATGGTCGAGTTCGAGATTCACAGGCCAGTGAGAAGAGCGTGCAGCAAGCTCACTGCCCTGGACCTCAAGAGAGCAGACATTGGCCTCTTCAGGAACCTGCTCAGTAAGGTTCCATGGTAAATAGCCCTAGAGGGCAAGGGGGCCCAAGAATGTTGGCTGATATTCAAGGATCACCAGCTACAAACTCAGGAGTGATGCATCCCTACTAGAAGGAAGTGCAGCAGGAGGGCTAGGAGACCTCCTTGGATGGCTAAGGAGCTGCTGAGAATACTTCAAGGGAAAAAAGAGGATTATAAAAGGTAGAAGCAAGGACAGGTGGCCTGGGAAGACTACAGGGATGTTGTCTGGGAAGCTAGGAACCAGGTTAGGAAAGCTAAGGCCCAGGTTAAACTAAACTTGGCTAGGGATGTTAAAGATAACAGGAAGGGATTCTATAGCTACATTTGAAAAAAAAGCAGACAAGGGACGTGGGCCCCCTCTGGTAGCTGTCAGGAGAACTGACTACGCTGGATTTGGAGAAGACTGAGGTTCTTAATGACTTCTTTGCCTCAGTCTTCACCGGCAAATGCTCTGACCRCACCACCCAAGTCTTGGAAGGCAGACGCAGGGACAGTGAGAATGAAGACCCTGGGCCCACTGTAGGAGAGGATCTGGTTCGAGACCATCTTAAGAACCTGAACATACACAGGTCCATGGGACATGATGAAATCCATCCGCGGGTCCTGGAGGAGCTGGCAAATGAAGTTGCTAAGCCACTGTCCATCATGTTTGAAAAATCATGGCAGTCAGGTGAAGTTCCTGATGACTGGAAAAAGGGGAATATAACCCCCATTTTCAAGAAGGGGCAAATGGATGACCCAGGGAACTACAGACCAGTCAGCCTCACCTCTGTGCCTGGAAAAATCTTGGAGCAGATTCTCCTGGAAGGCATGCTAAGGCACATGAAAAACAACATGGTGCTTAGTGACAGCCAGCATGGCTTCACCAAAGGAAAATCCTGCCTCATCAATTTGGTGGTCTTCTATGATGGGGCTACGGAACTGATGGACAGGGGTAGAGCAGTTGTTGTCATCTCCCTGGACTTGTGCAAAGCGTTCGACACTGTCCCACATGACATCCTTGTCTCTGAGTTGGAGACACATCAATTTGATAGGTGGACCACTCGGTGGATAAAGAACTGGCTGGATGGCCGCACGCAAAGAGTTGTGCTCAATGGTTCAATGTCCAGCTGGAGACCAGTAACGAGTGGTGTCCCTCAGGGATCGGTGTTGGGACCGGTCTTGTTCAATATCTTTGTGGGTGACATGGACAGTGGGATTGAGCGTGCCCTCAGCAAGTTTGCCGATGACACCAAGCTGTGTGGTTCGGTTGATACGTTGGAGGGAAGGATGATCAGGGGACTGGAGCACCTCCCGTATGAAGATAGGCTGAGAAAGTTGGGGCTGTTCTGCCTGGAGAAGAGAAGGCTGTGTGGAGACCTCATAGCAGCCTTCCAGTATCTGAAGGGGGCCTATTGGGTTGCTGGGGAGGGACTCTTCATGAGGGACTGTAGTGATAGGACAAGGGGTAACGGGTTCAAACTTAAATGGGGGAAGTTTAGATTGGATATGAGGAGGAAATTCTTTACTGTTTGGGTGGTGAGGCACTGGAATGGGTTGCCCAATGAAGTTGTGAATGCTCCATCCCTGGCGGTGTTCGAGGCCAGGTTGGACATAGCCTTGGGTGGCATGGTTTAGTGAGAGGTGTCCCTGCCCTTGGCAGGGGGGTTGGAACTAGATGATCTTAAGGTCCTTTCCAACCCTAACTATTCTATGATTCTATGATTCTAAACCCTTGGAGCTTGYGGGAAAAATACCCCCATGAATATATAGCCAAAGTTTGTTATGTTTTGATTTTTTTAAATCGCTGGACAGATTATGGGCCTCCTACACAGCGCCATTTCGGGGGTTCTAAGAATTTTGAATGGGGAAATCTCATGTTAAAGTGCGTAATCTTGAAACTCATGAATGGGAMGGCCCATTTCTTTTAATAACCTGGAGTCGAGGGTATGTTTGCGTTTCCACATATAAAGGACCTTGTTGGGTCCCTGCTCAATGGGTTTGTCCAGCGTTGTCTTCTTTCTCTTCATCACAGGAGRACTGACCCTACTGTGGCTTCCTGCCCAGCCAGAAGAGAATATTAGCCAATGTGACAGGACAAGACACCCTGCCGGTTACCACACCTATGAGTCCTTTCAGACTGCTGTTGGAAGCAATGGCAGCCTCGAATCCTGCGGACACATGGGATGGCTGGGTGGTATAACAACACAGCCACAAGAAATTGATTTGTTAAGATCTGTAAAAATGGATGTGTATCCGTATTTTCATTATATAGTTTAAAACCTATCGTTAGTGCTGATGTTAACTGTTCTTTAACTGTTTATTTGCTAAGTTAGAAGCAGGAGTGAAAAAATTGTATTGCATGTTCATTTTGTTAGTTTTTATTAGCTTATTCAGTTTCTCATTAATCGAGCCCTTAAGCAGGTGTTGATTGTGGATATACAAAACAAAGAAGGGGGAGATGTGGGTAGTGAAGGTGATAAGATTTGCATGAAACACAGTTTGCGAATGAGCTCTGAGGCCTTGGTGCTTGACAAGCTCTGGGGTGATGAGTTGGAAGGTTGAAGGACAGGGAAGGTCGAAGAGCTAGCCTTGGGGGGATTGGCCAGGATGTAGTTGTGGCAGGAGTCTCAGTTGACGATGTGGGGGTTGTGTGAGGGTCTGCAGCATTGTGATTGGACTATTTACCTGGAGAGTTTTACAGGGGCCAATGAGATTGAACGTGGCATGCTTGTGCAGGTTGGGAAAGTACTGAACAGATATAATCCTCTGTTATACATGTGGATGGCTCTATGCAGCTTGTTGAAATTGCTGCAGTCTTACATGGGCTACAGTTCCCTGCAGAATCCTTAAATATTATTTGTGACTCAGAATATGTTGTTGTATTGTTACCACGCCTTCCTTTTAGTGTGTTAAAAGAGATCGATAACCGTGCTCATATAGATGTGCGACCTGTACATACAGAGGTGTGTGTACTCATGCATATGCTAGCGCATGTGTTGATATAGTTTCTACCCTGTCTGTGGTGTGTTTATCAGTTTTTAACTTAATATATATTTTTTTTTTCAGAATATCTTTACAAATCATTCCGTGCATGTGAATGCAAGATGGTTAGTTGTGCTGTACTTTAAAAATGAAATTGATCCCTACAGGAGACGGGTTGCACCACAGTAAGTTCTGATTTTCTTCCACTTACCAAAACCAAATTTAGAAGGTTACATTTACCGAAATGGAAAACAGCAAATTCCTTGGGTGACAGAAGTTACTTAATTCATGGTGAAATTGATGAAATGTTTAAACACTAGGACTCAGTAATGAACTATTTTGCCTTCATATTACTTCTGTATGAAGTTTTTTATTTTTCCTTTTAAAAGTGGGTGTAATTTCAAAGAGTTTGAATTTTACTTCACTGTTTTCAGGAGATACGAAGGACACAGAAGTGTTCAGTCCGTCTCTTAAAGGCTGGTAATATAAATAGGTGGGACATCAGTGTCAGGTCATGTATGGTATAAATTGGCATTCCAGGTCCAGTTTTTATGGATCATGAATCTAAGCTAGTTCATGAAGTATGGAGTTGTTTTCATTGTGTTCTTTGTTTCAGAGAATTTAATGTGTTTTGCCTTACATAGTAAGCTTTTCCAAAGATCTACCAAAAGGGATGAAAGTGATGAAATTCTGTATCTGCAGGACATTTTAAAGTGCAGGCAGTCAATATGTTAGTATAACCTATATGCTCAGATATGTCTTGAATAGTCAAGAACTTTCCCAGTAAGTTGGATGTCTCTTCAGCGCAAGTGTGATGAAGTTATTTTCAGTTGAATCAAGCAGGACTAACTTTACTCTTCTGCTGAGCATTCATGGCTCCTCAGCTGCTACAGTAGTTGAGTGTTTCATTGCGCTAAAATACTTAGCAACAGAACACAATGCAAACTTTTTTTTTTAAGAACAACTGATCCTTCTGAAATATTTTGTGCTTTGCACATGTTCATTTATGCTGTCTGTCCTGTTCATGCTATTGATGATCTACCTGCCTTGGAATTAAAGCAGTGTTCTTCAGTGAGAGTGGTTTTAGAGGTGAGCCTATAAACTTTCTCCTTCCTGCTTTCTCAGGCAGTTTTCCAGATTGCTGTGGAGAAGAGCTCAGGGTTGTCATAGCCTCTTTTCAGGCAGTTTGGCCTATTTTTTTWAAATTTGTTGCTGACATCCTCAAAATGTGGTCTCACTTTATGATATTGTATGTGGTTTTATTTTCTTCAGAAATGGCTTTTCTTGAATTTGAGTGTTATTAAGAACTACTTTTCTTGAACATGTTTTTGACTTTTGCAGACAATTATGGTTAAAAACTGTCTTTTGAGGACTTTGTTCTTCAGTTTGATTACTGCATTGGAAACAATAACTCTTCAGACCTGGATTTCTGGTTTATGAAATGCATTTTAAATATCTGGATACATGTTTCCCCATGCCACAGAAAAGGATCATAGAATCATAGAATGGTCTGGGTCAGAATGGGCCTTAAAGATCATCTAGTTCCACCCCACCCTGTCACAGGCAGGGACACCTTCCACAAGACCCTGTTGCCTTGTCTAAGTTGGCAAACTTTGAAATTTCAAATTGTGTGACTGCAACATGATACTTAGGAGTTCATCTCTAGAAGGACTTGTTTTAATTTCTGGTTGGATGAAATTTAGTGCTGAAAGGAAATAACTTCATAGAATTGTAGATATTTTTTAGAATACCAGGTTGGAAGGGACCTCAAGGGTCATTGATCTGAACTTTCTTGGCAAATTATGACCCAAACAAGATGTCCCAGCACCCTGTCCAGTCGAATCTTAAAAATGTCCACCAAGGGAATCCACTACTTCCCTGGGGAGATTATTCAAATGGCTGATGGTTTGCATTGTAAAAAATTTTCCTCTTTTGTCCAACTGGAATCTCCCCAGGCGTAACTCATGGCCATTACCCCTCGTCTTTTCCATGTGACACCATGTATAAAGGCAGTCTCCATCTTCTTTCTGGTCACCCGTTCAGCACTGGGCTTGTTGAATGATATGCATTCCTCCTAACTTCTGGCTTGCCTATAACTTTTTGTTATGGAGCTGTGGGCCTTTCTTGCAGTGTGTTAAAGGAGGATATATAGCTGCTGCTGCTTGCGGCCATGTATGTGACTCCAGCGGGGGGGGGTGGGGGGGTGTTTCCGCCGGTGTCCAGGAGATGTCGCTGTGGCACCGGGTAACGGGTAAATGGCGAAATCATTGGCTGTGCCCAGTTACACTTGTATCTGCCTTGTTCTCTTAGGTTTTATTTCACTACTCCTTGCCAGCTTTGCTTATTGTAAGGTTCTGTATTGAGGCGCTCATCCTCATGAGCCTCATGCTCTGCCAGGGAGGAGGGGAAGCTGGGAGGAAGCAGAGACAGGACACCTGACCCGAACTAGCCAAAGAGGTATTCCATACCACAGCATGTCATGCCCAGTATATGAACTGGGGGCAGTTACCCAGAAGGGCTAGATCACTGCTCGGGTCRGGCTGGGTATCAGTCGGTGGGTGGTAAGCAGTTGTATTCTCTTCCCTTGTTATTTCCCTTATCATTGTTATTATTGGTGGTAGCAGTAGTGGTTTTGTGTTCTACCTAAGTTACTGCACTGTTCTTATCTCAACCCATGGGAGTTACATTTTTTTGATTCTCCTCCCCATCCCTCTGGGAGCAGGTGGAGGAAGGGGACGGGGGGGAGTGATCGAGTGGCTGCGTGGTTCTGAGTTGCCGGCTGGGCTTAAACCAGTGACGCTCAGGTATAGCAGAAATAAATGTAATGTGTATTCAGCAGTTTATGTTTGTAGAATGTGATTGAAAAGATCACCAAGTAGAATTGGTTCCCAAATGTCTGTTTGTTCATTTATGTGATTTCTAGAAGAAATACTTAGTAGTCCTTATGTAAAATTTAAACATCATGGCCAGATAAGTATTTCATGTAAACATGTACTATAAACATAATAAAGAGTGGTTTTTGTTGGTTTTTTTGTTTGTTTGTTTGTTTGTTTGTTTTTTGGTTGTTTTTTTTTTTTTCCTCTGCATTTATTTGTATTCATCAAAATTAAAAATAGTTTGAGGGGGAGGGGAAAAAAAACCCCACCAAAATCTTGCAGTCCATACTATTTATTTTTTTTTATTTAGGTTAGGTTATTAATTTCTGCATTGCTCATTTTTTAACTGATCTTTGACTTTGTGGTGTCTGTGTTCTGTTTTGCTTTTTTTACAGATAGCAAATCAGATCTCCGTACTGATTGCTAAAGTTGCCAGGGTGGACTGCCCAAGGCAATGGCCAGAACTTATACTCACTCTTCTAGAATCTGTGAAGGTCCAGGATGATCTTCAACAGCACAGAGCACTACCTGCAGCAATTGCCAGATATAAATTCCTCTGCTCCAGCAGTTATCCAACATCTATGGCCTCAGGCTGTGGTGTGCAGRGAAATACCGGATCATAGGGCGATTCAGTTTGGAAGGGACCACAGGAGACCTCTARTTCAACCTCCTGATCAAAGCAGGTTCAGCTATGAAGTCAGATCAAGTTGTTCAGGGTTCGATCCAGGCAAGTCCTGAAAACCTCCAAGGACAGAGCCTGCACAAGCATCTAACAATTTTTATCAATCGACCCTGAAAGTCAGCTCAAAAGATTATGGTCTTCATAAATGGAACTGACTGCTCTAGTGACATTAAAATCATAGAACGTATGCAGCCTCAACTTCTGTTTTGGGGTGGTCTGTTGGGTTCCCCCCCCTTTTTTTTCCCAGGCTCAGAGTTTGCAGGTGATCCACAAGAGAAAGAACGTCATGCCTCAGCATGCAGAGATTATACTGCAATTAAACAGTGAGGAAAAAGATATTCTATAAGAGTCTATGCCATCCTGAACATTTTTTAATCCATTAAACTGATCTTTACAGATAGTTCAGGCAGACAGACTGATCATTTTTGTACTTACTTCAAAGAACTCAGACAGATGAAGGAACCTTCACAGAAGGTCATCTTAGCACACAACAGTCCATCTAAATCATCCTTTATAGTGACTCAAACTTCCTGGTGTACCCAAAACAGAGTAGAAGCAGACATAATTTGTCTTCAACATTGCAAACAGTTCCTTGACACCTACTTTAAATGGCATACAGCATAACTATATACAGAAGCACAAAAGAGAAACAATAACGCTCAGCATTATAGAACTACTGCCTATTAAAGAGACCATAGATGGACAGTGAAGAAAAGGGTCAGACAGAATAATAATGTACATAGAGGGAGAATAGCAATATAGAATAATGTACTATTTACACAGGAAACTTTTTTTTTTCACAGACAAATACTAGAAGTTGGTAAATTAAGCTAGCTCACAGGTCAGAAAATTCAAAGGCCAACTTCTTTTCTATGTGTCTGCTCAACTGTTTTATAGGAAGGTAAAAGTTTATAACACCATTCTCATATTATATTCCAAATACGTAACAGTCTCAAAACACTTAGATTGAAGATCAAAGATCACTATTTATAGATGCAAGTCATTCCACTATTTAATGCTCTTAAATAACACTATATTCTCATGAATACACCGCCAAATATTTTTGCTTTGTCTGTCTTCCTACAAGACTTATAGTTTTATAAACATCCAAACTCAATAAAATAGTTATTTCATTGAAGTTGCTATGCAGGGAACTATTTTTATCTGACAGCAATCACACTAGAATAGCGCTTTAAGCTATGAATAGCTCGCAAGACAAAATTTTAAATCTACATTGATTCAGAGATCAAAAGAATGTTTTCAACCGTCATGTTTATTTACACAAAGACAGCACAAAAGCATTTTTTGTCAGAGCTGACCTAGAAATTTTCAAGTAAAAACTAGTTTTGATAGACAAGCATAAAGGGAAATGAAAATAAAGTTTAGAACAGAAACTTGTTAACATATAAGCTCACTTCCCACTCATGTATGGGAAAGCACAGAGCTGAGACTAAGATCCTCTTTCTGCTTGAAGAATAAGTTATCCAAAAATCCATGTTCATTAGACCATTTCTCTCCAACCACTTCTTGTAGCATTTATTCACTTTCTCCTCGACCCATGCCCCTTACCCAATTCCCAAGCTCACGCATGTATATCTTCCTGTTCAGTTACTCATTAATCACTTGAAATGCTCACTTATTAAATACTGTCCATCTCCTAACAACAGTCCTGTGCCTCAGTGTTACCCAACCCACCTTGTCTTCCACTCCCTGCTTTTACATTGCCTCTTCAGCTGCATTTCCCCACCGCCAAACTGTGACACTCTCTCTCCTACCGCAGCCCTTTTCCCCACCTCATTTTACCATGTCACATAATACATTAACTTTTCACTTCCAGGTTTATAAAGATCTGAATTTTTGCGATCCTCATGGATTTCCTTAGACCAGTTCACACAAATGGTGCAGACAAGATAGTACACAGAATGCACACTATATATGGTGAGCAGCTATCTTATTCTTGTCTCTGTGCCAAGAGCGTGGGGGGGAAGCCACATTGATTATATTAGCATACATACAAGCAAGTACGCCTTATGGATACACTGGGTCTAGCTTTGCTGAGCAAAGCACAAGCTCTTGCAGCTTCTTTCCAATTACTGTAAGAAAACCCCACCTCAGATCTGCATAGGACAAGAGGTAACGGGTTCATACTTAAACGGGGGAAGTTTAGTTTGGATATAAGGAAGAAATTCTTTACTGTAAGGGTGGTGAGGCACTGGAATGGGTTGCCCAGGGAAGTTGTGAATGCTCCATCCCTGGCGGTGTTCAAGGCCAGGTGGGACAGAGCCTTGGGTGTCATGGTTTAGTGGGAGGTGTCCCTGCCCATGGCTGGGGGGTTGGGACTAGGTGATCTTAAGGTCCTTTCCAACCCTAACTATTCTATGATTCTATTCTATGATTCTATGAATAGAAACGCCCTACCAATGTCCCTTAAAACTTTAACTTACATTATTCCATATCAACATACTTTCCCAGTTTGCCTCCAAGATCCCTGATTCTCAAACTTCACAAAGCTATACTTAAAACGGAATATGATTCTAGCACTTACAAAAAAAAAAATACTTATAAGGATTGCTAGAAATTATAAGAATTCGTGCATAGATGAAGAACTAATGTCATTCTGGAGGTCATCACCAAGCATGTAGAAGAAAAGAAGGTCATCAGGAGTAGTCAGCATGGATTCACCAAGGGGAAAACTTGCTTGACCGATCTAATAGCCTCTTATGATGACATGGCAAGATGGGTTGATAAGGGGAGAGCAGTGAATGTTATCTACCTCAACTTCAGCAAGGCCTCTGACACTGTCTTCCATAACATCCTTGTAGGTAAGCTAAGAAAATGTGGGTTAGATGAATGGACAGTGAGGTGCATCAAAAACTGGCTGAAATGGCAGAGCTCAGAGGATCGTGATCAGCGGAGTAGAATCCAGTTGGAGGCCTGCAGTCAGTGGTTTTCCTCAGGGATCAGTACTGGGTCTAATTTTATTGAACTTGTGACCTGGATGAAGGGCTAGAGTGTAACCTCAGCAAGTTTGCTGATGATATGAAGCTGGGGGGAGTGGCTGATACACCTGAAGGCTATGCTGCCATTCAGTGGGGCCTTGATAGGCTAGAGAATTGGGCAGACAGAAACCTCATGCGGTTGAACAAGGGCAAGTGTAGGGTACTACACCTAGGAAGGAAGAACTCCAAGTACCAGTAGAGGTTGGGGGCTGACAGTGGTGCCCAGTGGCAGGACGAGGAGCAATGGCCATAAACTAAAACAGAAGAAGTTTCACCTCTACACGAGAAAGAACTTCTCTACGTTGAGGATGGCCAAGCACTGGAACAGGTTGCCCAGGGAGGTTGTGGAGTCTCCCTCTCTGGAGACATTCAAAACCTGCCTGGAGGTGTTCCTGTGTAACCTGCTCTAGATTGCCCTGCCTTGTCGATGGGATGGACTAGATGATACCCAGAGGTCAATTCGAACCCTAACAATTCTGTGATTCAACAGCTCAAATATGATTACCCCAACTGTGAAAAACTTAGTGGGATCACCTGCTTATGCTATAATAAAGCCACAGCAAGATGGGCAAACTATATATAGAGAAAAGGCATACACATTATCTCAGACAACACCGTAGCATTCTGATTTTGGTGGCTATTCAAATATTTTGTGGAAGCACTCAATACTGAGTATCACAGAATAAGAGTGTCATGGTTTAAGCCTCTATAACTCACGCAGTCGCTCTCTCACTCACTCCCCCCTCTTTCTTCCCCCCGCTTTCAGAGGGATGGGAAGGAGAATTGAAAGAATACAACTCCCACAGGTTGAGATAAGAACAGTTTCGTAACTAAAGAATAACACAAGACCACTACTGCTACCACCAATAATAATAATGACAAGGCAAATACAAGGAAAGAATACAATTGCTCACCACTGTCATGGTTTAAGCCCCTCATGCAGTTTGYTCACTCACTCCCCCCTCTTTCTTCCCCCAGGCTCGGGAGGATGGGGAGGAGAATCGAAAGAATGCAACTCCCACAGGTTGAGATAAGAACAGTTTAGTAACTAAGGTATAACACAAACCACTACTGCTACCACCAATAATAATAACGACAAGGGAAATACAAGAGAAAAGAATACAATCGCTCACCACCTATACCCAGCCCGACCAACCAGTGCACCCCCACCCTTCCGGGTCTCTGCTCTCCGTTTTCACATCCTGGGCATGATGTGCTGTGGCATGGAATATCTCTTTGTCTGGTTTGGGTCAGGTGTCCTGTCTCTGCTTCCTCCCAGCTTCCCCTCCTCCCTGGCAGAGTATGAGACTCAGAAAGTCCTTGGTCAAACCAAAACATTACCAAGCAGTAACTGAAAACACTGGTGTTATCAGTGCTGTTCCCAGGCCGAAAGTCAAAAACACAGCACTGCACCAGCTACCAAGAAGGAGAAAAATGACTGCTGCTGCTGAACCCATGACAAAGAGTTACTGCAGAATTATTGAAGTACACTTCTACAGAACACATTGTTTTCCAGTGTTTCAAGACACTCAAAATTTAAGTTTCTGGATATTTAAAATCTGTAAGTTACTCAGAAGATTTCATAAATAAAAAATTATTTGTAGAAATGTTTATTTAATGACAGATAAGACGACGCTTTCTCCATCTCTGATCCCAAAAGGCACTGGATTAATGACCACTATAATATATGAAGTATGTAAACAATCAGAATGAAAAGATTCTAACATGACCAGACTGCCTGAAGATATTTGGCAAAGATCAGTGCCAAGTGTGTTAGCAATTTCTACACAAATCAATGGTGCTTTAAGAACATGCACGAAACTTCAAAATCATTTTACTTAAGCACAAAATAGCAACAGCCAGCCTTAATGGAGCAATCATTCAGTTACCTCTTACATTGTTCTACTCAGCTTCCAGACAATTGTCAAGCTAGTTCTATTAACAAWCAAACAAAYAAATAAATAAATAAATAAATCTTTATTTCAAGTGCAAATTAAATTACAGATGCCATTTCACATTTATAGACATTGCACACCTCAAAATATTGAAATATTGCGAAAGTATCTTTAATGGATTACAGTGAATGTTAAAAAAAAATCTTCCTTCATAAAAGTGAGGACAATATACTTCTATGAGACCATGCAATGTTTTATTTCAGAATACTTTCTCTGTTTTACCCATAAGAGTTACAAAAATTCTCTTCCCAAGACAGAAATATGCGTTCTCTCTATAATTTTCAGTTAACTCCCAACAGGAGAGTAGCAGTTCTACCGTACCTGGCACAGACCAGAAAAGGGTGGGGAAGAGTGAAAAATCTGTTAAAGTATCTGTTTCAAAAGAAAGGAAAAGAAAAGAAGCACTTGCAGAGTTCCAACCCTAAGGTTTCAAGATACACATATGGTAATTAAAAAAAAAAAAAGTAAAAAATTATGAGTTTCACTTCCTTGGTTAAGGCCTCCTGTTTGCAGAACCTTCTACAGCACAACGCAGACTGCAGCTACCAATGCATTCCCTAATCTAACCCAGTGAGTCTCAAGCTATTATAGATAACTTTGCAGACTACAGAGCTATGGCAAATAGAAATCAGTTTTATAAGTCTTTTAAGAAAGCATCATAAAGCCATGTAATAACCTGTGAAGAAAGCTGAGTGTTACAATAGCTTGCTCACCATAAAATAAAATATTTATTTATTTATTTTAGCAACAATAGGTCCCTCAGTCCCATGCTCAGATCCACATAGACTCATAAACAGTTATAGAGGTCCTGGCCCTGACTCAGACTCAATTTACATTTATGAAGAACCACAACAGCAGAACTTCTCTGGGATAATGCATGTAACACTGCCCAGTCTAAACTTCTCTTTCTAAAGAAAAGGAAAAAAGAAAGAAGAAAATCTGATGCAACCTTTCAGTTCATAAAAAGGGGCCTATAAGAAAGAGGGGAAAGACTTCTTAGCAGGGCCTATTGCGATAGGATGAGGGTTGATGGTTTTAAACTAAAAGAGGGGAGATTCAAGCTGGATGTGAGGAAAAAACTTTTGACAATGAAGGTGGTAAAATCCTGGCCCAGGTTGCCCAGAGTGGTGGTGGATGTGCCATCCCTGGAGACATTCAAGCCAGGCTGGATGTGATTCTGAGAAACTGGATCTAGTTGAAGATATCCCTGCTCATTTCAGGGGGAGGTTTGACTAGATCACTGCCCTGGGTTCAGCAGTAGCAGTCATTTTTTTCCACCTTAGTGGCTGGTGCAGTGCTGTGTTCTTGACTTTCAGCCTGGGAACAATGCTGATAACACTGATGTTTTTACTTGTTGCTCAGTAATGTTTACTCTGACCAAGGGCTTTCTGAGTCTCATGCTCTGCCAGGGAGGAGGGGAATCTAGGAGAAGGCAGAGACAGGACACCTGACCCAAACTAACCAAAGAGGTATTCCATATCACAGCACGTCATGCCCAGTATATAAACTGAGGGCAGTTACCCGGAAGGGCTACATCACTGTTCGGGTTGGGCTGGGTATCGGTCGGCAGGTGGTGAGCGGTTGCATTCTCTTCCCTTGTTATTTCCCTTACCATTATTATTATTGCTGGGAGCAGTAGTGATTTTGTCTTCTACCTTAGTTACCGGACTGTTGTTATCTCAACCCGTGGGAGAAACATTCTTCCGATTCTCCTCCCCATCCCTCCGGGAGTGGGGGGGGAGGAAGGGGGGGGAGTGAGCGAGCAGCTGCGTGGTTCTGGGTTGCTGGCTGGGCTTAAACATATGACAATGACCTTTGGAGGTCCTTTCCCACCAAACTACTGTATGATTCTATTCTAAATGCCTTTTCATGTTATATTCAGACTTAATAGCACTCCTTAAGCCCTCACCCAGCACCCTCTACTTAAGAGCATAAAACTTGGGGGGGTTGGTCGATGAGAAACTTAACATGAGCTGGCAGTGTGCGCTCGCAGACCAGAAAGCCAACCGTATCCTGGGCTGCATCAAAAGGAGCATGACCAGCAGGTCAAAGGAGGTGATCCTGCCCCACAACTCTGCTCTCGTGAGACCTCACTTGGAGTACTGTGCGCAGTTCTTGTGTCCTCAACACAAAAAGGACATGGAACTGTTGGAACAAGTCCAGAGGAGGGCCATGAGGATGATCAGGGGACTGGAGCACCTCCCGTATGAAGATAGGCTGAGAAAGTTGGGKCTGTTCAGCSTGGAGAAGAGAAGGCTGYRTGGWGACCTCATAGYAGCCTTCYAGTAYCTGAAGGGGGCCTATAGGGATGCTGGGGAGGGACTCTTCATGAGGGACTGTAGTGATAGGACAAGGGGGTAACGGGTTCAAACTTAAACAGGGGAAGTTTAGACTGGATATAAGGAGGAAGTTCTTTCCTGTAAGGGTGGTGAGGCACTGGAATGGGTTGCCCAGGGGAGTTGTGAATGCTCCATCCCTGGCAGTGTTCATGGCCAGGTTGGACAGAGCCTTGGGTGACATGTTTTAGTGTAAGGTGTCCCTGCCCCTGGCAGGGGGTTGGAACTAGATGATCTTAAGGTCCTTTCCAACCCTAACTATTCTATGATTCTTTGATCATGATACCCAAATCAGCTATAAGTATGTAAAAACCAGAATTACATAAAATCATAGAATCATAGAATGTTTTCGGTTGGAAAGGACCTTAAGATCATCTAGTTCCAACCCCCCTTCCATGGGCAGGGACACCTTCCACGAGACCCGGTTGCTCAAAGCCCCATCCAGCCTGGCCTTGTACACTTCCAGGGATGCGGTATCCACCACTTCTCTGGTCAACCTGTTCCAGTGCCTCACCACCCTCACAGTAAAGAACTTCTTCCTAATACCTAATCTAAATCTCCCCTCTTTCAGTCCCTCTCCAGATTTCTTGTAGGCCCCCTTTAGATATTGGAAGACTGCTATAAGGTCTCCACACTGCCTTCTCTTTCTCCAGGCTGAAGAAGCCCAGCTCTATCTCAGCATGTCTTCATAGGAGAGGTGTTCCAGCCCTCTGATCATCTTCATGGCCCTCCTCTGGGCTTGCTCAAGCAGGTCCATCTCCCTCTTGTGTTGGGGGCCCCAAGAGCTCAATGCAGTACTGCAGGTCGGGTCTCACAAGAGAGGAGCAGAGGGAGAATCACTTTTCTCAACCTGCTGGACATGCTCCTTTTGATGCAGCCCAGTATATGGTTGGCTCTCTGGGCTGCGAGCACACACTGCCATCTCACGTTGCGCTTCTCGTCAACCAACACCCCCAAGTCCTTCTCCTCAGGGCTGCTCTCAATCTATTCTCTGCCCAGCCTATAGGTGTACTTGGGATTGTCCTGACCCTAGTGCAGGACCTCGCATTTGGCCTTGCTGAACTTCATGAAGTCTGCACAGGCCCACCTCTCAAGCCTGTCAAGGTCCCTCTGCATGGCATAATAATGTCATTTCCTCATTTTGACAAACTTGTCATTCATTATTCAAGGCCCATTTTTGTCATATAGATCTCTACAAAGTTTAAGATGTTCTTAATGTGCATTAGTCTGGAAAGTTATTAAAATGAGCTTTTAATAATCCTGAAGTACCTGAGCGCCCTATAAGTAACATATAGTTGTGTCTGACAAAATACATAGGAGCAGACAAGTCTCCCACATTAAAGCTCTGAGTAAATATAGGAGTATAAACATCACAAATCTAAGCAGGGCCTCCAAGTCAACCACCAATACTGTCAGAGGCTCCAGGTCCCCATCATCCCCCAAGCCCTACACTGCCTCCCTTGTGTTATAAACACCAATTTTGCTATAAAAAAACCCAACATCAGCACCGACATTAGCAGCCAATTTCTTTATTGCGCTTGTTGATGGGAGATAAGCAAGCAGGTGGGTGCGTGGGGAGTCATCACTCCACCCAAGCCGCACACTGAGGGGTTAAGTGAGCAGATATTTATTACACACAAACATGCATATTCAGTAGGTTTCCGAGAGAACAGTGGGGATATTACAATTAGTTTAGGTACTCATTATCATAAGTATCCTCCCTTTTGGCACTTGCGCACTGCCCACTGGTCATGGGTGGGCAGGGGTCTTCAAGATGAAGTAAGCAGTCTTCCTCAGGATGCGCTTTTCACCCTTAGCACGATTGAATGCCCTAGTTGTCCCAATTAGCTGAAACCAGCCGTACTGGAGAGTTTCTGACAACTGGTAAAGATTTAGAGCAGTGTGTCTTTCTTACAAGTGATAAGCAACACCATATGGGCAGATGTTTGAAGCTTAGCAGCTGACTGATATGTAGAAGGGCTATTAGATCTTATTAGCACATCACAGACTTACAACACAAACATTGTTCTCCAAGTTAGGCTGAAAGTATTTTAACCCATGTTTTCCAAACACTTACTTTTCTTTTACCCAAAGAAGTAACAGATAGTGACTTTTTATTAATATTGCCTTAGCTCCACCCCATATTAATGGTTTCTCGTTTCATGAATTTTCATACCATATTTTGTAAAAAACTATCTTTTCTCCATTTCCTTTTTTAACACGAATCATAGTCTATTCTATCACACTTGAAATGCTACAAATATTAGAGCCCCTCTGCAAACCCTGCATCCAAAGGACAGTCTGAAATCTCTACCAGGTTCCCTTTTGCCCAACATTCAAGCACTTTCCCCACCTCCTCTAAAATGCTGAGCCTGTCCCAGCATATGCACTTACCCCTAGTGACATTATAGTCCCCATCCCTAGCAATGCCTCTGCCCCAAACCCACCCAGCAGCATCCTTGCCCCCATCCCACCTGTACCCTAGTGCCACTTAAGGCTCCTCTTCCTCATCAACGACATCCATAAGCCCCCGAATAACCAGTGTTACCTCAGTCACACTTTCCCTAGGGCCCCTGAGCAGCATGGGGACTCCTCAGGCCCCCCTGCCCAGCACCCCTCACCTCAGCACACCCCAGCCCTGCCGTGAGGGGCCCGGCCGCACCTCACGGTCCTTGAGGCCCAGAAGCAGCACCCCTTCCATGAGGATGAGCCGTATTTCCCTGGAATTGCCCTTCTTGTCATTGCTGGGGTTGTCCCAGCTGCCTTCATCCTCCGGGCCTCCACCCGCCCCTTGCTCCTTGCCGGCAGTGGTGCTGCAGGAGGCCTCAGTATGGCGCTGCACCAGGCCGGATCTGTGTTGGGTCAAGGAAGTCATGACTGGAAGCAGTGAGAGGGCAAAAGCCCACCACGAGGAGAAGGGCTTGGCTACAGCTCGGGGCGGAGGAGAAAGGCTTGGCTATAGCTTGGGGTGGAGAAGGGATAGGATCTTCTCCTACCTCCGCCCTATCCGCACCGGGGCAGCGGCAGGCTGGGGGGAGTCATGGGGAGCGGGGCTTGGCTGCAGCAGGGGGGACGGAGGCAGTGGGGGCCAATATTCCCCCCCCCCCCCCCCCCCAGCTGAGCTAGCAGAAGTGTTTTTTCATCCAATATGGCAACGCGAATTGATGCCAGTGGAGGATGTGGCTGCAGCAGGCAAGGGGAGGGAGAGGACGGGAAAAGGCCTTGGGTGGGAAGAGTGCCTTGCGGAGCAGGAGGTAGGGACGGGACACCCCAGGGAGGCGGTTCCCTCGGCCTCAGAGAGTGYGGGCGGTGTGGTGCTAGTTGTTACTGACTATTACTAACCATTACCAGGGCCTGTAGAAGACATTTAATCCAATACTCTGGGTGGAGGGGAGGGGGGCGGCTGCCTGGCTGGTGCCTGCTGTGGCATAACCCATGAGCTGGGTAGTCCACTTAAATATTTTTTTCTTTAAAAGTGCCTTATTTGCAACCTAAAGTCTGCTTGACTTCATTTTTAACCAAAAGACCATGTCTGATTTCTAGTGCAGCTCCCAGGAATATATCTTTTTCTATATACACACACACACTCATTGACTAAGCTAAGGTGAGCACAGGGAGCTCTCAACAGTGTTGACTTTAAAACAGAGGTCCCTTCCAACCGTAACAATTCCGTGATTTTCTGAAGTAAATGGAGTCCCTCAGCTCTGATGTTGATGAGGCATCTTTTCAAACCTTTAGCCCTTTTGAGCAGGGCATGCCAAAACCTCAAAGCTACTTATCAAGGCGAAATCACATATATGTTTCCAGGTAGCATATTTTATTAAAGAATAAAGGTGCTAAAGATGCAAGGATGGCCTCTACGTTTTAGTCCACAATTAGGATATTGCATTTGGCCATAATGAGATATTTAGATTAAAAAATGCATATACATAATATGTATCTGAAATATAAATAAAATATTTACATAAATAGATATGAAAATATATCTATTTAGGTGCATTCTGTTTGCCAAGAACTCCAAGTCACTTCATGAGTCATTATTTCCCACACCCCCAATTTTTGCATAATCTGCTGATGTGATTTAGTGATAATTCAGTATAGTTTCTTCAAGATGGTTGATAAAAAAGAATAGCAGATGGACAAAACTGATCCCCAGAGGATCTGAATCACTCGCACAAGTGTTTGCCTATCATAGAATCASAGAATAGCTAGGGTTGGAAAGGACCTTAAGATCATCTAGCTCCAACCCCCTGGCCATGGGCAGGGGCACCTCACACTAGACCATATCACCCCAAGGCCCTGTCCAACCTGGCCTTGAACACTGCCAAGGATGAAGCATTTACCACTATTTTGGGCAACCTGTTCCAGTGCCTCACCACCCTCACAGTAAAGAATTTACTCCATATATCTAATCTGAACTTCCCCTTTTTAACTTTAAACCCATTCCCCCTTCTCCTGTCACTACAGTCCCTGATGAGTCCCTCTCCATCATCCCTATAGGCCCCCTTCAGATATCGGAAGGCTGCTATGAGGTCTCCACGCAGCCTTCTCTTCTTCAGGCAGAACAGCCCCAAATTTCTCAGCCTGTCTTCATACGGGAGGTGCTCCAGTCCCCTGATCATCCTTGTGGCCCTCCTCTGGACTTGTTCCAACAGCTCCATGTCCTTTTTATGTTGAGGACACCAGAAATGCACAGAGTACTCCAAGAGAGGTCTCACAAGAGTAGAGCAGAGGGGCAGGATCACCTGCTTCGACCTGCTGGTCACACTTCTTTTGATGCAGCCCAGGTGCAGGACCTTGCACTTTGCTTTGTTGAACTTCATGAGGTTGGCATCAGCTCATCTCTCAAGCATGTCAAGGTCTCTCTGGAAGGCATCCCTTCCCTCCAGCTTATCAACCAAACCATATAGCTTAGTGTCATCAGCAAACTTGCTGAGGGTGCACTCAATCCACTGTCCATGTTGCTGACAAAGATGTTGAACAGGATCAGTCCCAATACTGACTCCTGAGGGCCACCACTCGTCACTGGTCTCCAATTAGACATTGAGCTGTTGATTGCAACTCTCTGCATGTGGCCATCCAGCCAATTCTTTATCCACTGGGTGGTCCATCCATCAAATTTATGTATCTCCAATTTAGAGACAAGGATGTCATGTGAGACAGTGTCGAATTTTGTTCCTCTTCTGTGTTTCAAGGCCTGCCAATTACAGTCCACTTACTGTAGTACATTCTGATTTTTTTATCTTTCAAGTTTTTTTAATTAAAATGTTTTGCTGTACCAGGTCAAATGTCAAAGCAAAGCTGAAGGATATAACATTGCTGTTATTTTTATGAAATAAGCATTTGCTCAAACAAGACAGTGCACAATAGCATTGCAATATCTGCTTTCTTGAAATGTATTTTCTGAGTAGTACTTTAGTCCTATATGAGCCACTTGGGTATTTTACTGAGGATTATGATCAGGATAACGGGAATGTACTTAACATGGTATGATCGTATAACCCCAGCTGGAACCGAAGCACTACCCAGCTGCTCGCTCCCCTCCCCCCTCACAGTGGGATAGAGGAGAGGATCCAAAAAGTAAAAGTGAGCAATATCGTGGGTTGAGACAAAGGCAGTTTAATAGGTAAAGCAAAAGCAGCACATACAGGCAAAGTGAAACAAGGAATTCATTCAGCCTACTCACTGGTGGGGTGGTGTGAGGAGCAGAAAAGGCCTTGACTCTGTGAAAGCACTGCTCAGCAGTAACGAAAACATCCCTGTATTATCATCAACACTGTTTTCAGCACAAATCCAAAACATAGCCACATACTAGCTACTTCGAAGAAATGCAAATCTATCTCAGCTGAAGCAAACGCATTCTCCATCCCGTATTCCATACAATTCATGTCAAGGTAATGGTTTAACTCCAGGTGGCAACCAAGTGTCATACAGTGCTCCCTCACTACCCCACCCCCCACGGTGGGATAGGGAGTAGAATCAGAAAAAAAGGTAAAATCCATGGGGTGAGATAAGAACTGTTCAATAATTAAAATATGAGAAACAAAAGTGATGCACAGTACAATTGCTCACTACCTGCTGACCAATGCCCTGCCAATCCCCAAGCAGCGGTCAGTGGATCCCAGACAACTTCCCCCTATTTATATACTGGACATGATGTGCTGTGATATGGAATATTGCTTTGGCTAGTTTGGATGAGGTGTCCTGTCTCGGCTTCCTTCCAGCTTCTTGTGCCCCTCCTCAGTGGCAGAGCCTGGGGCACTGAAAAGTCCTTGATCGGGGTAAGCATTACTGTCATGGGTTCAGCAGGAGCAGTCATTTTTCTCCTTCTTGGTAGCTGGTGCAGCACTGTGTTTTTAACTTTCGGCCTGGGAACAGCGCTGATAACACCAGTGTTTTCAGTTACTGCTTGGTAATGTTTTGGTTTGACCAAGGACACTCTGAGTCTCATGCTCTGCCAGGGAGGGGTGGAAGCTGGGAGGAAGCAGAGACAGGACACCTGACCCAAACTGACCAAAGAGGTATTCCCTGCCACAGCACATCATGCCCAGGATGTAAAACAGAGAGCAGAGACCCGGAAGGGTGGGGGTGCACTCCTTGGTCGGGCTTGGTATAGGTGGTGAGCGATTATATTCTTTTCCCTTGTATTTGCCTTGTCATTATTAGAATTGGTGGTAGCAGTAGTGGTCTTGTGTTATACCTTAGTTACTAAACTGTTCTTATCTCAACCTGTGGGAGTTGCATTCTTTTCGATTCTCCTTCCCATCCCCCCGGGAGCTGGGGGAAGAAAGAGGGGGGAGTGAGTGAGCAAACTGCGTCAGTTATAGAGGTTTAAAGCATGACAGTTCTATTTGGCGCCCAACGTGGGGCACAAAGGGTTGAGATAATGACAGGATTAATAGCCACTCGTCACAATGCTGATTTATTGGCTCTCAAAGTTGTTGCTCTTGATTCTCTTGAGTTCATGGTTTCAGCCTGTTGGACCTTACTTACAGCCGGTATTTGCTATCTCAGCATTTTTCAGATATGGGTTTTGCGTTAAGGTTCTTGTTTCATTGTACTTTATTGGAATGGCTTGTAAAACGGGTGGGCTCCAGAAGCAGGGGGTGATGGACGTGGACTTGTACCTGGCAGTTCGGCTGCTCTTCACTGTCCTGGCCCTCGTCCTCGCCTCCGTCTTCAAGCCCAGCCCAGCAGCTGCCAAGCTGCGGGAGGAGGCGACCACCGAGTGGCAGGAGGAGGCGGCAGAGGAGCTGAGCCCCGCTTCTGAGCCCAGCCCTGCGGCGGCAGAGAGCATCCCCCGGCAGCTATCTGCAGAGCCCCGCGAGCCTGAGCCCCAGGAGGATGCAGGAGACCACTCAGCACTTCCCAGCAAGGCAGAGGGGAAGATCTGGTCTCAGACAAAGAGAAGCTCCTGGTGAGAGAGCCAGCAAGCACAGCAGCTACACCAGCCCCAGTGACAAGTACAGCAGCATCATTTGAGAGCTCAGAAGGGTTTGAATGGCCTTTGGGTACCCTTGAGACCTGCCTGCTGATTGTGATGGGGATCAGCATGGTGGCATGCCTAGACTGTGTTTTACCCACAACCATTTTGTCTGGTCCCAAGAGTTAAGCAGAGTGGGGTGTGGGCCTTGTCTGGGGTTAGACTGTGATGTAGGATGACCAAGCGATTTTCCCCAAGGCTGGGCAGTCATGAGTGGCAGGGTGTGTGGGACAGTATGGGTGAGTATCTAGTCCACTGGGCCCCTCCAGTGCTTTGGAAGCATCACAGATGGAAGGCAGCTGTATGGAGTCCCCAACGACAAGCTGCAGAAACTGCTGGAGGGGARGGTGAATTATTTTGGGCCTGGTGGGCCCATGACACYTCRGGCCATCAGGGCAGAGATGCAACATTCAGATGGACTCATGACCGAGGGGTGGACTTAGCAATGGACACTCTTGTCCAGATTATTTGTGAGTGTGAACACTGCACACAGCCTCTCCTGCTCTGAAAGACTGTGACAAAAGATGGAGCCCGACATCATGGACTGAATGGACTCAGCAGCTTTATAGGGATAGGTCCATGCACTAAGGGATGATCTCTCTCCCTCTCTGTGTGTGTGAATGTATATATATATATGTGATGGTTTATTAAAAATGTGGGATCTGAGCATGACGTGAATGGTATGGAATAAGGGGTGGGTACTGTCCTGGGTTCAGCAGTAGCAGTCATTTTTCTCCTTCTTGGTAGCTGGTGCAGCGCTGTGTTTTTAACTTTCGGCCTGGGAACAGCGCTGATAACTCCAGTGTTTTCAGTTACTGCTTGGTAATTTTTTTGGTTGACCAAGGACTCTCTTTGTCTCATGCTCTGCCAGGGAGGGGTGGAAGCTGGGAGGAAGCAGAGACAGAACACCTGACCCAAACTGACCAAGGAGGTATTGCATGCCACAGCACGTCATGCCCAGGATGTAAAACAGAGAGCAGAAACCCGGAAGGGTCGGGGTGCACTCCTTGGTCGGGCTGGGTATTGGTGGTGAGCGATTGCATTCTTTCCTTGTATTTGCCTTGTCATTATTATTATTGGTGGTAGCAGTAGTGGTCTTGTGCTATACTTTAGTTTCTAAACTGTTCTTATCTCAACCTGTGGGGGTTGCATTTTTTCGATTCTCCTTCCCATCCCCCTGGGAGCAGGGGGAAGAAAGAGGGGGGAGTGAGTGAGCAAAACTGCGTGAGTTATAGAGGTTTAAACCACGACAATTACTTACCAACAACTAAGGCATTGATGTGTTATCAGCATTGTTCTCAGACTAAAGCCAAAACACAGCACTGTGCCAGCTTCTAGGAAGAAAATTAATGTTATCCCAGCCAAAAGCCGGACACCCGCACAGACTGCTCACTCAGCAACAAGAACATTCCTCCAGGCGCTGCCATTTTTCTGTTTTGACCTGTATTTAGGCCCTTCTGTTGAATGCAAAGCAAAAAAGTTGAGAATATTGTTTTGGGAACATTTTCCTATGGGGTTAAACCAAGCCAAATTTGGATTGATTTCCTTTGGGTTAATTCTGCACTAGATTATATCTATGCAACACCAGTTACCTTCAGGATTATAAAATTATATTATCTCTAGATCGTTTCTATGTGATGGATTTTAAAGAGATCTTACTGGCTATCACTTTATCATCCATGAAAACACTTATTAATATACTTGATGCTAAAGTGCTGCTGTTCAAACAGAAATTTCTTCATTGGGGATTTGCAAGAAATTTTTGAATGAAATCAGACTGCAGGCCGCATTCTTAGTTCAATAATTTGATTTGCTTCGACAAAAGAAAGGACATATAACCTGCATAGTATAGTGTTGGTGTTTAAGCCCACGATATTGGCAAGCATTTGCGAATCAAACACAACATAGTGTCAGAGGCTAGCCAGTTATTTCAAAATATGTTGCTATCTTGTTGCCTCATGGAGGCGTGGCGACCTGGTTCAGGAACGGCACGGCGACCAAACCCGGGCCGCTCAGGCCATCAGCTCACAGACACCAATGTGGTGGACAGCAAAATGGCGTTTATTAAAGAAAAACACAACATTATATATCCAAGGTTTACAACGTCACTTCCGTCTGCTTACATCATAAACTAAACACTATTGGCTATTAGGAGAGGGGCCCTGTCTTTCCGTACAGCACAACATCTTCCGGCTGCCGGACCTTAGCTTGTGCCACAACATTTCCCCCCTCCCTATGCTTAACTAAATTAGCTAAAGTATACTGATCAAAATCTTGTCTATATCTTATAAAATCTTATCCTACACCTTATAACAGTCTTATAGAGTATAAAGCCTTATATCTTATCTATATCTTATAAAATCTTATTCTATATCTTGTAACAGTCTTATAGAGTATAAAATCTTATATATTATCTGTACCTTATAAAATCTTATTCTATATCTTATTGCACAAAATCTTATAATCTTATTCTATACTTTATAACAGTCTTACAGAGTATATGTGATAAACCTGAGCAAGAGACATAAGGCACTTTAACCGGGATCCATCCTATAGAAAGAGTACACAGGAACTCAAAATCTAAAATAGAAATCGTTGACAGAACAAGATGCGAGGACCCTGCAAAGTTTCAAAAACCATCCCCGAATCGCGTCAGCACAATGTAGGGTGCATGCCTCCCCCACAYTGTCTAAGGCTTGGGCTTCTAGGTTGGCCGAGATGCACACTCACTCAGATGCAGGTGATCAGTCTGCCTCAGAAGGAGTGGCCAGCAGCATCCGCGGGGATCTGTAAGGGTCCAGCACATGACCATTAATAAGACTATAAGTACCAAGTGATAAACAAACGGATAAACACTAAAAACAGGTGACCCCAAAGTGAGTTTGAGCTAAGCACTCTAGATTGCTCTAAGTGCCCATCTCAAGGGCTAGTGGCCTGATTCTCCCACAGGTGGCATTAGTATAATTAAGATTACAAAAAAGCATCGCAGTCCCCTTTTTCTCCCCCCCCCCCCCCCCCCCCCNCCAAAGTGAGTTTGAGCTAAGCACTCTAGATTGCTCTAAGTGCCCATCTCAAGGGCTAGTGGCCTGATTCTCCCACAGGTGGCATTAGTATAATTCTGCCTGCACTGCATCCTGTCAGCATCCTTCCTCCTCCTCCTCCTCTGGCCCCCCCCCCCCCCCCCCCAGGGGCTACTTTGCCGTTGTCTGGATTCTGCCAGTGTGGAGCTCTCAGGCTTGGACGGGTCGCTTGGCACTGGAGTGCGCGGATTACGGGGGCGTCTGATGATTTGATCCTGTAGATAAAAACTCACAGTTTTCATTAGTTGTGTTCTGAAGATCTGGTTTGATAGATTTAAGTGGACACCACTTAACCCTGCCGTCTTTTCTGACAGCGGCATACCCCCGCCCTGTCAGAAGTAGTTGCACATGCTTTCTTTATTTCCTTCCAGTCTGTGAAAAGGGTTTTTTCCTTTTTCGGTCTTTCTTCATTAAGGATGGGGATAGTTTGGCTTTTAAGTCTGCATACCCTCGTTTCTTCCTCCTCTGAATCTAGATCAGTTTTGGGCCACTCATCCCCGCTAGTGTCTGATACGGGATCAGAGCTCGACTGACTAGTTACTTCCGAGTTCCGATACCTTGTTGTTGGGCTCCGGGCCCACCCACTTCCCTTACATGCCCCACAAATGGGCCGTTCTCTTCCTCTGCTCCGGTCCCGCCCACGTCCCTTGCAGGCGGGCCGCTCCCCCCCTCCTGACTCACCCCGCCTTCCACTCAGAGGGGTGTTTACCTTATAAGGGCATTTATTCAAGTGGCCGCTCTGATTGGCTCTCCGCGCCTCACACGCGCTCCACCCCTCTTCCCATTTGTGTGCGCATGTCAATTCTAACACTTCCTCCCTGTTCCCGACAGGGACGTACTCGCTCTGCCCTTCCCCTTGCCGCTCGACGCCATCTTGGGGCGCATAGGGCGGCGGTCTAACCCAGTCGATTAATCCACCCCAAAAGGATTTCGCTTGATTCTGTCCCTCCGTAAGTGGTTCAGGGCTCGGGGACCTGTGGGGCGCATCACCCTCCCGCGAGTCTTCAGACTCAGCAAAGGTGCCCCCGTCCAATGGGTACGGAGTCTGTATGGCTGCCCCATACATGCAGGTTTCCTGCTCCTGCAGGGCCTTTCGCAGAGCCTGTTCAGTTTTCCCCCACGACTTAAGATATTTCCCACAACCCGAGGACTTCGTCTCCTCAGCTAACGCTATAGTACATTTAACCCATACTTCTGGGTGGAGAATATCCGCCGGCTGATCAATAGCCCCAATCTGTAACAGCCTCACAACGTCAAAAATAAAATCTTTGGATTTACAATCAACACCCCACTGCTTATATAATTGTGATACGACCTTCACAAAAGCTTCCATCCTCCTTACTAGTCCGGGAGCGTCCTCCCCGCCGGGCCGGCCCCACCGCTCCGGCCACCGCTCACCCGATCCCAGGCTAATTTCCTGGGTTTTGGCACCACTTGTTGCCTCATGGAGGCGTGGCGACCTGGTTCAGGAACGGCACGGCGACCAAACCCGGGCTGCTCGGGCCATCAGCTCACAGACACCAATGTGGTGGACAGCAAAATGGCGTTTATTACAGGAAAACACAACATTATATATCCAAGGTTTACAACGTCACTTCCGTCTGCTTACATCATAAAGTAAACACTGTTGGCTACTAGAGGAGGAGTCCTGTCTTTCCGTACAGCCCGACATCTTCCGGCTGCCGGACCTTAGCTTGTGCCACAACATATCCACTTGAATAAGTACATTTTCATGAGTACCAATTGCATTGTTAGGTTTTCATTAATAATCTATGAAAATTTAAGAACTCCTGCTATATATTTGTTTAGCACCAAGCACAAGACTTCCTGGACATATCTAAGTCAAGTTGCACAGTATATAACCATGAGACACAAGGGTGTTTTTTAATACTAGTGATATAAACGCCAATTTTGTTAAAAAAAACCCAACATCAGCACTGACATTAGCAGCCAATTTCTTTATTGTGCTCGTTGACTGGAGATAAGCAAGCAGCGATGGGTGCCTGGGGAGTCATCACTCCACCCAAGCCGCACACTGAGGGGTTAAGTGAGCAGATATTTATTACACACAAACATGCATATTCAGTAGGTTTCCGAGAGAACAGTGGGGATATTGCAATTAGTTTAGGTATTCATTATCATAAGCCTCCTCCCTTTTGGCACTTGCGCACTGCCCTCTGACAGTCGTGGGCAGGGTTCTTCAAGATGAAGTAAGTAGTCTTCCCATTGTGGGCAGGGGTCTTCAAGATGAAGTAAGCAGTCTTCCTCAGGATGCGCTTTTCACCTTTAGCACGATTGAATGCCCTAGTTGTCCCAATTTGCTGAAACCAGCCATACTGGAGAGTTTCTGACAACTGGTAAAGATTTAGAGCAGTGTGTCTTCCTTACAAGAGATAAGCAACACCATATGGGCAGATAAGGAGTGTTTGAAGCTTAGCAGATGCCCAGGAGGCACTGTTTTCAGGCTGACTGCTAAGTAGAAGGGCTACTAAATCTTATTATCACATCACAGACTTACAACACAAGCATTGTTCTAAAAGCTAACAGATAAGTAGAAGGGCCATTAAAGCTTATTATCGCATCACAGACTTACAACACAAACATTGTTCTCTAAGTAAGGCTGAAAGTATTTTAACCCATGTTTTCCAAACACTTACTTTTCTTTTACCCAAAGAAGTAATGGATAGCGACTTTTTATTAATATTGCCTTAGCTATGTGGATATAATAACTCAGTTTCTTGTATAGTTATTTTCTGCCCCATATTAATGGTTTCTMATTTCATGAATTTTCACACCATATTTTGTAACAAACTATCATTTCTCTATTTCCTTTTTTAGCACGAATCATAGTCTATTCTATCACACTAGTATTTGTAGCAATCAGAGTGGATTCAGAGCAGAAACCTGACAAGTAATCAGGAACCATCTGAAAAATCACAGCAATGCAATAATTTTACAATCAGATTTGTACATCTACAGTGTGTTCATGGTTTTGCCTTTTAGTGGCTTCTTTTTTTTTCTCTTGGAAAACTAGACCGAGGAAGAAGAAAGGGGATTTGAGGCTTCATTCATGAAGACAAAAAGAGCTAAAACACAGCACCAAAAATACACAGTACAGCTGGAAAGGTTATATGACTTTTTTTCCTACAGATTCTAGAATTGGGATGGGGGGACTCACCAGATGAAAGCCTCACTGACTGCAGAGTGATCCGACAGCAGAGTACATTTCTCTGCATGCCCACAGACAGAATCATACAATATCTCGAGTTGGAAGGAACCCATAAGGATCATAGAGATTATCATGGTTTAAGCCCAGTCGGTTACTCAGAACCACGCAGCCACTCACTCATTCCCCTCGCTTCTTCACCCCCCAGTCCCATAGGGATGGGGAAGAGAATTGAAAGAATGTAAATCCCACAGGTTGAGATAAGAACAGTCTAGTAACTGAGGTATAAAACAAAACTACTACCACTAACAATAATAATGATAAGGGAAATAACAAGGGGAGAGAATACAATTGCTCACCACCTGCCAACAGATACCCAGCCCGACCCGAACAGTGATCTGGGCCTTCTGGGTAACTCCCCCAGTTTTTATATACTGGGCATGACGTGCTGTGGTATGGAATACCCCTTTGGCGAGTTTGGGTCAGGTGTCCTGTCTCTGCTCCCACCCGACTTCCGGTGACCCTCCTCCCTGGCAGAGCATGAGACTCAGAAAGTCCTTGGTCAGAGTAAACATTACTTAGCAACAACTAAAAACATCAGTTTGTTATCAGCATTGTTCTCAGGCTAAAGATGAACACACAGCACTGCACCAGCTACTAAGAAGGAGAAAAATGACTGCTACAGTTGAACCCAGCATCCTCAGGCATCGATCTCAGAAAGCAATACCAGAATCATAGAAACTCAGACTACAATATCAGAATGTGAACTTAGAAAGCAATCTCAGAATATCAGAATCACAGATAGCAATGTCAGAAAGGGGAAAAGGAAAAGAAAACAATAAACACGAGTGATGCACAATACAATTGCTCACCACCCGCTGACAAATGCCCAGCCAGACTAGAGCAGCGATCTAGGCCATCTGGGTGACTCCTCCGAGTTTATATACCAGGCATGACGCGCTGTGCTATGGAATACCCCTTTGGCTAGTTTAGGTCAGGTGTCCTGTCTCTGCTTCCTCCCAGCTTCTTGTGCCCCTTCTCAATAGCAGAACATGAGACTGAAAAAGTCCTTGATCAGGGTCAGCACTACTGAGCAACAACTAAAACATTGGCGTGTTATCAGCACTGTTCTGTCCTGGGTTCAGCAGGAGCAGTCATTTTTCTCCTTCTTAGTAGCTGGTGCAGTGCTGTGTTCTTGACTTTCAGCCTGGGAACAATGCTGATAACACCGATGTTTTTACTTGTTGCTAAGTAATGCTTACTCTGACCAAGGACTTTCTGAGTCTCATGCTCTGCCAGGGAGGAGGGGAAGTCGGGAGGAAGCAGAGACAGGACACCTGACCCAAACTGACCAAAGAGGTATTCCATATCACAGCATGTCATGCCCAGTATGTAAACTGGAGGCAGTTACCCAGAAGGGCTAGATTGCTGCTTGGGTTGGGCTGGGTAATGTTTGGAGGGTGGTGAGCAGTTGTATTCTCTTCCCTTGTTATTCCCCTTGTCATTATTATTATTGGTGGTAGCAGTAGTGGTTTTGTGCTATACCTTGGTTACAGGACTGTTCTTGTCTCAACCCATGGGAGGTGCATTCTTTCGATTCTCCTCCCCATCCCTCCGGGAGTGGGAAGAGGAAAGGGGGGGGAGGGGGGAGTGAGCGAGCGACTTCGTGGTTCTGAGTTAACAGCTGGTCTTAAACCACAACATTCTCTCAGACTAAAGTTGAAAACGCAGTACTACACCAGCTACTAAGAAGGAGAAAAATGACTGCCACAGCTGAACCCAGGACAGTGTTCACCCCTTATTCCATACCACTCACATCATGTTCAGATTCCATTTTTTTTTCAATATACCATCAATTTTTGGCTCATACATATTTATACACACGCACACAAAGAGAGAGATATCATTGTTTAGTACATGGACC
The DNA here is from genome assembly GCA_902168055.1 of Aratinga solstitialis. Taxonomy (NCBI): domain Eukaryota; kingdom Metazoa; phylum Chordata; class Aves; order Psittaciformes; family Psittacidae; genus Aratinga; species Aratinga solstitialis. The sequence continues at coordinate 127,867 of CABHOG010000182.1, forward strand.
AATCCTTGTAAAGTTGCAGAAATCATTCAGTCCATGATCTCAGGCTCCATCTCTTGTAACTGTCTTTCAGGGCAGGAGAGACTGTCCGTAGTGTTGGATTGTTGCCTGCTGCCGACACTGTCAAAGTCGTCTGGTCACTGCTGAGCTCATCTGGTTTCATCGAAGTTCATTCTATGTTGGGGCGATGACTGGAGGGAAGTCACGGTCTGTTGGTCGTGTCCTGAGGACAGTTCTGCTGCTGCTGGCTTTTCCCATTACTTTATCCTTGGCTGATGATCATGACAGCACATATCTTCTTTTCAAAGCCCAGAGTGGTGGAGATGGGCAGCCAGCTGATGGGCTATAAGTGTTATATAGCAGTGTGTCAGTGACAGTAGATAGTGGTCCATGGTGAAACGCACAAAAATAGAAAAGTACTGTTTGGCACGGGTTGAGRGAACATAACCTTGAAAATAAGGGAGTTAACACTGCTGTTAGCAAAACGGAGTCTTATACCAGTAAACATCTGTTCACATGATGGCCATGTGTGCACTGAGGTTGCAAGTGGTACTTTTCCACTCCAGCCCAAGGGTGATATAAGGACCTGTGCAGGGACGGCTGGGTGAGAAGGCCAGATGCGCATCTTGATTCGGGGGACGCCCTGACGACGCACTGCCTACCACCCCTCCAACCGGGCAACATATTTCATCTCCTTCTCCTGCTCGGCAGTATCCCATGCATCCAGGGGGCAATATGCATATAACCTGCTATGCATCAATATATATCATAGAATCATAGAATCATAGAATAGTTAGGGTTGGAAAGGACCTCAGGATCATCTACTTCCAACCCCCCTGCCATGGGCAGGGACACCTCACACTAAACCATGCCACCCAAGGCTATGTCCAACCCAGCCTTGAACACCACCAGTGATGGAGCATTCACAACTTCCCTGGGCAACCCATTCCAGTGCCTCACCACCCTTACAGGAAAGAATTTCTTCCTCATATCCACTCTAAACTTCCCCTGTTTAAGTTTGAACCCCTTACGCCTTGACCGCTCACTACAGTCCCTCATGAAGAGTCCCTCCCCAGCAACCCTATAGGCCCCCTTCAGGTACTGGAAGGATGCTATGAGGTCTCCATGCAGCCTTCTCTTCTCCAGGCAGAACAGCCCTAACTCTCTTATCCTATCTTCATACAGGAGGTGCTCCAGTCCCCTGATCATCCTCGTGGCCCTCCTCTGGACTTGTTCCAACAGTTCCATGTCCTTTTTATGTTGAGGACACCAGAACTGCACACAATACTCCAAGTGAGGTCTCACAGGAGCAGAGTAGAGGGGCACGATCACCTCCCTCGACCTGCTGGTCACTCTCCTTTTGATGCAGCCCAGGATACAGTTGGCTTTCTGGGCTGCAAGCGCACACTGCCGGCTCATGTTCATTTTTTCATCGACCAGCACCCCCAAGTCCCTCTCTGCATGGCTGCTCTGAATCTCTTCTCTGCCCAACCTGTAGCTGTGCCTGAGATTGCTCCGACCCAGGTGGAGGACCTTGCACTTGTCATGGTTAAGCTTCATCAGGTTGGCATCAGCCCACCTCACAAGCGTGTCAAGGTCCCTCTGGATGGCATTCCTTCCCTCCAGCGTATCCACCAAACCACWCAGCTTGGTGTCATCAGCAAACTTGCTGCGGGCTCACTCAATCCCACTGTCCATGTCACTGACAAAGATGTTGAACAAGACCGGTCCCAGCACCGATCCCTGAGGGACACCACTTGTTCCAAGGTAACGAGGTAGCGCACATATCCTGCTTGTGGAATTCCCAATCACACTGCAGAGATACATGTATATGCAAAGCTTCTTGTTTATCTCCTAACCACAATATTGCAGATTCAAAAGCATCTAAGCGAATCATTATCTGTTCATCAATTGTGATTTGAATACTAAGTTCATTAGTGACATTTTGCAAATCCTAGTTAACCGTGTGAGCCATTTGTACTGATTTTGTTCGTGATGCAACAGCAGTAGATGCAGCAACTAATATTACGATAGCCAATATTATAGCAAATAAAAACCAAGCTAAAAAATGCTTAATTCTGCACTTTGTCTCAAATATCTGTTTTTAACAATCGAACAAAGTGATCTAWGCCTACTTCACTTTCCCATTCTCGGGTGAGATACACTGGTAGCCAGGCAGAAGCTCTTCGCTTAAAAGGTATGATATTAGCATTGTCCATGACATCAATAGGAGAAATAAATGTCTTAAAAATAATTTTTCTTCGCTTTTATTTCATAGGTTAAGTTCCCTGAATTAATAGTTAAGCCCATTGCAATTCCTAACACATACGGATGTGTAGTACAAATGCATGATTTATTCCAGGAATGAATATAGTATGTTACCCTAGTACTAGTGGGTATTCTAAAAAAATAAGCTCTTGTAACGTTGTCGTGGTTTAAGCCCAGCCGTAACTCATGCAGTTCTCTCGCTCACTCCCCACTCTTTCTTCCCCCCCGCACCTGGGAGAATGGGGAGGAGAATCCAAAGAATGTAACTCCCAAGGGTTGAGATAAGAACTTTCCAGTAACTAAGGTATAACACAAACCACTACTGCTACCACCAATAATAATAATGACAAGGTGTCATGGGTTCAGCAGTAGCAGTCATTTTTCTCCTTCTTGGTAGCTGGTGCAGCACTGTGTTTTTAACTTTCGGCCTGGGAACAGCGCTGATAACACCAGTGTTTTCAGTTA